>JADRCD010000168.1:29013-40390 GCA_019843815.1 Montemys delectorum
AGAAAGAAAGAAAGAAAGAAAGAAAGAAAGAAAGAAAGAAAGAAAGAGAGGGAAGAAGGAAACCACAACTTTTCCCCAGAAATTCAATTCATCTGTGATGCCACTGGAAGTTAGCACCCATGTTTAGAGTGGACCTTTCTACATTGAATAATATGAACAAGAAAATCTCACAGATGTTCTCAAGTAACTAATCTCTTAGTTTATTACAGATCCAGTCAACGTGACAACAAAGATCACCTAAGATATTCATCCACCGCCGTGCCTGCTTCTGCACCATCACCCTTAAGAAAACACTGGGATGTGAAATTACAAGAAAAATAAGAACAAACTGTAAATAGATAAGAAAACTAGTCTCTTTATAATCATTAACAAACTGTACTTTGTCCAAGCTGTGGTGGTACTGCATCCTCTGCTTATAGCACTTGGGAGACAGGGAACAGGGAGAACTGGTCTACAGAATGAAGTGAATTCCAGGATAGTCAGGGATCAGGGATACAAACAGAGAAATTCTGTAACAAAAAAAAAAAAAGAATGTCTTGTAATCCTTGTAATAAAAAGTAAAAAGTAAGGTGTCTATATTTAACATGTTTATATTAAAACTTGCCTAACTCTATCAGCTGTCTACTATATATATTTTTCAGCAATTAAAAATGTATTGATCAACACCTGATGTATCTCTCTGAATTTTTTGTTTGCTATGTTCCAAATCCTTGAAATTCTTCATGTGTGACTAAAATTCTTAGAGCTAAAGATGTACAAATGTGAAGAAGTGTATACTCATTACTTCATCATAATAATCACAAACATGACATAAAAGTATTTTATATTCTTTTCATTACCTGAAGAAAAGGCATACCTATTTTACTATATTTGTGTTTGGCTAATAATGATTGGAAAGGGCTATTATGGAACAAGAGCTACAGTAAAATACAGATAGGTATGAAAAAGTTGAAGTGAATTCCCATCTCATCCATATCACATGTTGAGTGTAATATATTGTTTGTAAAAGTATTTCACACATTTACAGGTGCTGAAAAAGTCAGTGTCTAGGGGTAATACTTATGATATCCTGGTTTATTTAGTATGCAAGACTAAATAAAGTACACTGCTTGTTCTCGACAAGAAAGATCTAATTACTGATATACAAGCTTTTACAGTTTGACAGGTTGTATAATAATTTGAGAAAGATAGAAAATACTGGATTTATTTTTCCCATAGGAAATATTTATCTTAGTTTCATGTAACTTTTCAGATGATTAAGAAATAGAATGCTTTTTTTTTAAATCAAGATTGTAGAGGCTAAGTACAACACTTAGAAGGCTGGGCATCCTTTCCAATCAAATTGAAAACTCTAGAATTTGTTTCTCACATCTATATTCCTTACACATTGGAATTTTTCAGCTTTAGCAGTGTATACTATCTGGGATTGGAGCTTCTACTAAAATATTCAGTGAAACCATCATAATCAAGATCAAAATATATCAGTTAGAATGAATATAAAAAAGTACTAACATTTTTCTAAAACACTGCAAGTTATAGAAGCGTACAGACGGAAAGTAGTTCATGCTCATAACACCCCGGAAAAGCCAGAGAGCAAGCTGACTTCTCGCTTACTAGTGACTGTTTGCAACCTGGTTCATTTCTAAAGTGATGGTAGGATTCTAAACAAAATATAACATTAATCAAGTAAATTACAACCTACCAAGCCTGTTCAAGTATATGCACAGAAAGGGTAAATTTAAAAAATAGAGAGAGAGGAACAAACATTAGGCCTGAACACTTTAAGATTTTTCAGTTCTACTGTGAACTCTGAAAAACTTTGTGATTCTCTTTAAAATGTGTGTTCACAATGAAGTGGCATTAGTAATGTACATGACTCAAAAGAGTGAGGAAATATATTCAGTAATAAGACTAGTGTTAAATCATGTTTTAAATATCAGTGAGTGTTAATGGTCATTGAAGAAGTTGTTAGTTTGAAGATATAAATTAAAATGGAACTAAAAAAAGAAGGATAACTTAGGACACATTATTTCTACAATTTTGAATGATGGAAAATGTAAGACATATAAGGCTTTCTAAATTAGTTACCTTTTTTGTTGCTAAAGCAAAATATTGACAGAAACAATTCACAGAAGATTTACTGTGGCTTATGGTTTCTAAGGGACAGAGTTGATCATGAACAAAAAGTTGAATTTCCACATTTCTGTCCATTGAGACAGGGGTATGGGACAGACTCCTCTCCATGTGCAGACTTGGAAGCATACATTGTAACAGGAATTAGAGGCAGATATAACTTTCAAAGATCCCCTCCCTTCCAGTTACCTACTTCTTTCAATCAGACCCCACAGCCTTAAGTAACCATAGCCTTCAAAATGGAACCACAAATTACTGAATCAGTACTCAAAGCATTTGCTGAGCATACTATCTTAAAGCAACAAATCCTCCCTTAAGATCTCACATGCTAATTCATTCATTCCTACCTTGACAGTTTCAGGTTATCATACAGCTAAAAATTCTAAAGTCTCAAATGATAGTTGGATGAACCATATCCTAATTGTAAGTCTCGGTAAAATCTAAACGGACATCAATACACAATGGGCACAGAGTAGACATTTTTTGTTCCAAAATGCAGAAACAGGAAAATTACAAATAAAAACACAAAACCAAGATAAATCCATCAAAGTAGACATTCAATTATGTGCCCCTGGCTTTGACATTTGTGAAGTGGGCTGTTACCCTTTGAAGTACAATGGACAGATAAGTTCTTAAGATATTGTCATTTCCAGTCCAATAGCTTCTTTCCTGGGTTGTCTAATTTTGTTGCCTGTCCTTCCTCAATAAATGCCTCATACTCCTGGGATCACAAATCAGAATGCTGAGACTTCATTCTCAAAACTTCTAACTCCCAGTATATCCAGCCCTCAGTAAATCCAAACCTAGTAAGTAAGCCGAGCATTGCTTACACTCATTTAAGTCACTTCTATTTCAACCTAAACTTGTAAACCTAGCTAAAATCAATGAATAATAACCATGCTACAATAAGCTATAACCAATGCCCATTTGCTGTGCTGTTTTGATGTTTCTTCTATTCATTAAATGTGATGTTTCCTCTACCAATTGTTTACTCCATGTCTTTGGGGTTCATATGTTAAAATGTTAGGCAACATCTAGATGGATTCTTTGCATGAATTTGACAGAATGGTCTCTAGTTTTTGTAACAGAGTCATAGTTCAGGCTTAAAATCTCATGTGAACAGACATTTTTGTAAATCTACATTTCTGTTAACTTTCATGTCACCTTAGCTCCTACCAAATTTATCATAGAAACTTCGAGAATTTTAGGGTTTCTCTAACCTGTCTACCCAATCTTCCAAATTTTGCTAACAATTTCCAAGGGCCTAAGAACTACACATTAAAAAAAAAAAAAAAAAAAAAAAAAAAAAAACCCACGTCTCTGGTAAGAATTTCCTCTACCAGTTTTTATTTCTCTGAATGAATGATTAATATAAAGGAAGAATGTCTTATTTGACTTGAAGTTCATGTTTAAGGACACAAACCAGACGCAGGAGTCACAATAGAGGAATCACATGAAAAAGTCTCTCTAGGAAACAAATTTTGGCAAGAACCAGGAGTAGGTATTACCTTCAAAACCCCTATAACAGTAACCTACTCCTACAGTCTTCAAAAAGTGCTGGAAATTAAGCATCCAAAATAAGGGTGATAATTCAGATTCAAACCTTATCAACTTAGTATGCATTTGTTAAGCATTACTTATTCCTATACATATAACATATGGAATATTGAATAATTCATTTTCAAAGTTCAATATGACCTTTAAGGACAAATATTATAATAATTCTTATTGGTTATGGTATTTAAATATTGGTTAGATTGCTTATTACTATGTTAATAGGTAATTTTGTTTTGATGATGGCAACATAGTCCATTGTCAGAAAATATCATGGAAAGATCTTTTAAAAAGAAATTGTGACCTCTGTATAAAATATGACCTCAAGGATATAAAAAAAATCAATTAAACTTACATATTTGAAACAAGACATTAAAAACCATTATAAGGACATCAGTTGAAGGAAAAGAACATTAACTATAAGTTTGAATGAATATAACCTTAGGGGAGGCAAGGAACATTTTAGGTGAAATTCATTCATGTAATGTTTTAATCTGATTGAAATCTCCAGAAGATGAGCCAGAAGTTGGCCAGAAATCAAGAAGAAAGACACTGCTTTAAGAATTTAGCATTGAATAAAATAGAGTCCTAAACTATCAGAGGGACTGGTAATTGAAGATGTAATTCCTAAGAAAAATGAAGTCACCCATAGAGGACAACTTTATAACCTGCATGAAAATATTTTTTTTAAATTCACTCTGAGATGCAGTAGTAAAAGGAGATTTAAAGGATCTCTCTAGAAATTAACCAACGGTACTCAAAAGAAGCTGTACTAGACTGTAGAAAAAAAAAAAAAACAGAATATGGAACCATAGCCTCTTGACATTTAGAAGATCTTCATATATATTTCAAATCATTATTAAAACCCTGAATCCCTCCACATTAGAATGATGGCTACATGCAGAAAATAACAAATCTATCCAAAACAAGAAAAACATAATTTCAATATATGTATATATATGCTTATATACATATATATATATATTTTTGTTTTGTTTTGTTTTTTGAGACAGGGTTTCTCTGTGTAGCCCCGGCTGTCCTGGAACTCACTCTGTAGACCAGGCTGGCCTCGAACTCAGAAATCCGCTTGCCTCTGCCTCCCAAGTGCTGGGACTAGAGGTGTGCGCCACCACTGCCTGGCAATTTCAATATGTTTAATATAACGTCTAGCAAACCTAGATCATAAGTAAATATGTTTCTGTTTAAAGTAAGAGTTTAGAGTTTCTGAACACATTTTATTGTACTATGAATATACTGTGAAGATCAATTGCATTAAAATATCAGGAAATAAGTCAAGAGAAAAATAGATAATAGAAATGGAAGTCAAAATGAAATTTGTATGAGAGTAAGCAGTGAATAACTCCTAAATGAGTGGTAGTTTGAAACATAAAGTGAGTTTCGAGCTGGACTAGTCATTGGCTGGCCACTCCAATAATTTCTGCATCACCTTTAGCCCAGCACATCTTATAGGCAGGAGAAATTGTAGATTGAAGGTTTTGTGGCTGGATTCCTGTCCCAATCCTTCAGAGGGGTCAAGAATACCACAAGAAACCCCACAGAATCAACTAACCTGGGTTCATAGGAGCTCACAGAGACTGAATCTCCAACCAGTTTGCCTGCAGGGAGTGGCCTAGGCCCTCTGCATACATATTGCAGTTGTGTAGCTTAGTCTTACTGGGAGAAAGGACTCACCCTGACTCTGTTGCCTGCTTTTGGGACCATTTCCTCCTACTGGTTGTCACATCCAGCCTTAAGAGGGGAGTAGGTGACTGGTCTTACCGCATTGTGACACACCATGACTGGTAGATATTCACTGGAGGTCTGCCCTTTTCTGAAAACAAATGGAAGAGAAGTGAATGGTGAGGTTCAGAGAGGGAGGTGAAGGGAAGGGAGTAGGAGAAAAAAAGGGAGGAAAAACTGTGGTCAAGATATAAAAATTAATAATAATAATGATGATGATGGTAATAATAATATTCAATAAGCTTACCTGTTCTGATTATCATGTTTGATGTATCACAGCATTGTGTGAGACTGTAAAATGTGTGATACCTAGCCTATCAAATTAAACTTCATAGTTGTGGTTAATCTTACATTTCAAATTGGAGAATGTTTTGTGATAATGCTAAAATTTAAATTATTTAACTTTGAGTAAAGAGATTACTCTCCATAATTAGTGTGAGGTTATTCCATTCAATTGGAAAACAAAATATTCTGCAAGCAAAGTTGAAATTTCCACCTGGCTGACTTATGACTTAAAGACCATTAAGTCACCATTTTGTGGATCTTTGAATTAGAGAGTATCTCAAACTATATGTTCCCTGGTGCTAGATCCTATGGAAAATTTGGAATGTATGTCTCCACAACCATGCATCAATTTCTGTTTTCTGAATAATATTTATCATTATAATGATCTTTACACTGTAAGATAGTTCAAGGAAAGAATAAACCCTGAGCCTAATTAAAGCAATTAACCCTTTCAAAGGAGGAGTATTTCTGTGGGTTGGAGCATAGTGACTTTCAGAACAAGGATATAGCATACTAATACTGACTTGTGGTATGAGTGACACATTTAAAGAGTAAAGAGATGTATCCCAGGATGAAAAAGTTCCCCTGAAATTTAACTATTAGATTGACATTGGAGAAGCTAGAAATTTTAATGTTACTAATAATTAATTTGTGAAGGTTTATAATATAAGCAGTATAAAGTATATAATGGAATAGATAGCTGATATCAATTGAAAAACTGGCATGAGGGCATAAGAAAAGTGGAACTTGGAAATTATAAAAAGTATAATAATATGAAGAACTCTTGTGATATGCTGACCAATATAGCAGACAAATCTAGAAGTAGAATCAGTGAACTTTATTATAAGTCAATAAAAAACATCAGCAAAAAAAGAATGAAGAAAGGAAGGAAAGAATGAAAGTTAGAAGGAAGGGTAGTATAGTCATCATTGAATTTCTACACTAGAAGATGGCTAGATTCAAGTCTATCAGCAGTTATAAAACTCAGTTGTGTAAGATAGTTGGTCTCAACTTGTGGCTCGCAATTCCTTTGAGCAACAAATGACTCTTTCACCAGGATCACGTAAGACCATCAAAAACATAGAGATTTACATTATGATTTATAACAGTAGCAACATTTAAGTTATGGAGTATCAATGAAATAATTTTATGATTGGCAATTGTCATAACATAAGGAGTTGTTTTAAAGGGCCACAACGTTAGGAAGGAGAAGAACCACTGATGGAAAGGGATATTGGAGAATTAGAATAAAAGAAGTTAAGAGTCTTTACTGTTCTTGCCGATGACAAAGATTTGGTTCTCAGAGACCACATTAAACATTTCATACCTCCCTGTTACTCAAGTTCCATGGCATCCAGCACTTCTGCCCTTCTCAGGAACCTACATGCAAGTGGTACATATAAACTCATACAGGCATAGGTGCATACAAACATAAAAATAAATATAAAATTTTAAAACTCAATTAGAGTAAAAACTACAACATGATACCTGAAACTATGAAACTATTAGAAGTAAACATGGATAAAACAGCTCAGGATATTAGAATGAGCAAGGATGCTTTAGTAACACAACAAACAAACAAACAAACACCCCTTAACACAGTTAGGTAAGATAAATATACAAAATCAATACTTAAAAAAAGATTAAAACTATGTAACAAAGAGAACATTTAGAATGTGAAAGTGGTACATATAAAGAAAGAAAATACTTTCTCACTATGCCTCTGTAAAGGATTTAATGTCCATAATATTCGAAGAGTTCTGAAACCTTGAAGCAATTAGCATGGCAGTAATAAAAATGACATAAGTGATTTTCCAAACATTTTAAAAGTATACGTTCTGTTTAGTCCAAGAATATTATTCCAAATGCATACCAAAGGATATAAACCCATTATGTCATTGAGACATTTGAACTCCCATCTTAACATTCTTTGTAATAGAAACAAGTGAAAATAGCTGCTTGTTAACTGATGAATAAATAAAGAAAACAAGGTATCAAGTCCAGCCACATAAAAGTCTAAAACTTGCTATTCATGACAAACCACATGAACTGAAAATCACCATAGTGAGTGTCTTAACTGGGGTTTCTATCGCATGATGGAACATATAAGAGTAACTTGTGGAAGAAGTGCTTTATTTGGCTTTTCCTTTCTAATGACAGTTCATCAGCAAAGGAAGTCAGTACAGGAACTTATCAGGGCAAGAGTTTAATGGGAGGTGTTGAAGTTTGAATATGCTTGGTCCAGGGAGTGGCCATATTAGGGCATATGGCCTTGTTAGAGAAAGTGTGTCACTGTGGGAGTGGGCTTTAAGATGCTCTTCCTAGCTGCCTGAGGAAGTCAGTCTTCTCCA
This sequence comes from Montemys delectorum, assembly GCA_019843815.1. Taxonomy (NCBI): domain Eukaryota; kingdom Metazoa; phylum Chordata; class Mammalia; order Rodentia; family Muridae; genus Montemys; species Montemys delectorum. The sequence continues at coordinate 37,077 of JADRCD010000168.1, forward strand.
GGTTCCATTCAGAAAAATATGTAGAACTCTCTGCTCCTTCTTCAGTGCCTGGATGCTGTCATACTTTCCACCTTAATGATTATGGACTGAACCTCTGAACCTGTACACCAGCCCCAATTAAATATTGTCCTTCATAAGAGTTGTCTTGGTTATGGTGCCAATTATAGCAGTAAAACTCTATTACCTACTAATAAAAATACTTTGTCTTCTTCCTTTCCAATTTGTATTTCCTCTATCTCCTCCAGTTGTCTTATTGCTCTAGTGAAGAAGTCAAGTATTATACTGAAGAGGTATGGAGAGAGTGAGCAATCTTGTCATACTCCTACTTTTAGTGGAATTGCTTTGAAAAGCTCTCTGTTTAACTTGATGTTGGCCATCAGCTATCTGTCAAGTGTCTTAATATGTTCAAGCATTTCCTTTGCATCCATAATATCTGTAGGACTTTTATTGGAAAGGAGTGATGGATTTTGTCAAATGCTTTTTCTGTATCAAATGAATTGAAAATATGGGTTTTGTCTTTCAGTTTGTTTATGTGGTGGATTGCATTTATTAATTTATATAGGTTGGACCATCCTTGCATCCCTAGGATGGAGTCAACTTGATCAAGATGGGTGATCTTTTTATGTATTCTTACATTTGGTTTCTTACTATTTCTTAAAGAAATTCTATACCAATGTTCATGAGGGAAACTGGTCTGAAATTCCTTTTGGCTGGTCTTTTTGCGGTTTGAGTATCAAGGTAACTATGGCCTTGAAAAACTAATTGGGTGATATTCCAATGTTCATCCTGTTTATGTTGTGTAGATTAAATTAAGGGGTATTTGTATCAAATCTTTGAAAGCCATGCAGAATTCTACATTAAAACATATAATCCTAGCATTTTGGGTTGGTAGATTTTTAATAATTGCTTTTATTTCGCTAGGTTATAGGTGTTTTTAATGTTTGATCTTGATTTAATTTTGGCAAGTGCTAGGTATTGAGAAAATTATCCTTTTCTTTTAGATTTTCTAATTTGTTAGTGTATAGATCTCTAAATTATATTCTTTTGATCCTTTGGATTTCCTCAGTGTTTATTGTTAAGTCTTAGTTTTCATTCAGGTTTTGTGGACCATATTGTTTTATTGATTCCATTTATTTATTTATTTATTTAGGTTGTTGTTGATTTCAGCCCTAAGTGTGATTTTTTTCTTAACTTTTACTCACTCATAATTTCTTCCTTTAAATTAAATTCTAGAAAGCATATTATTCCTTTTCTTAAATTCTATCTTATATATTTCATTCAGTAATAAGTTGTTTGGTTTTCATGAGTTCATAAACATTCTGTTGTTTTTGTTTTTATTGATATCCAGCTTTAATCACTGATGACCAGATTATGTCAATATTTTTGTATCTGTTGAGACATTTGTGTGTGTGTGTGTGTGTGTGTGTGTGTACGTGTGTCCAATTGTGTGGTCAATTTTGGAAAGTAAAAAAAAAAAAAAAAAAAAAAAAGGTATATAATCCCCCAGTGGCAGCATGAAGCAACCAGATATCACAATGACCCTATTCTTGCTTTGCCATCATCTCTTTCTATTTGTTTTCTTTTTTTAATTAAACCAAAATGGGGAATGTTGATATGCTGTCTGGACTCCACATGAACAGTTAGTTAACTGGCCATACCAAACCAGGACCAGAGGCTTCTACTGATGAATAGAAATTTAAGGGCTCACTATCCTAGAGGTTCGTTCAAGTTCAAAACTTTCATGCTGTCTTCAAGGTTTCCCATTACCCCTTCAAACTTAAATTGCCTCTTCCTTCACCCTATCTGCCAAAGCAAAGTGTAAGATATAAAGAACTAATAATGAAAACATTTAAATAACTGATGAAAGTGAGCACAAACTCCTCACAAATGGCAAGTAGATAGTAAACATTTAGGGAGGGTATAGGATAAGGGAAAACACAGCGCAGAATGCAAATTACTAAGGAAAGTTAAAATAGTACGGTTTGTATAGACTTTAGAGTGTCAAATCACACATATACACCAACTTGAAAGTTAACATTGTGTCATTGGAGATGAAAGGCAGGAGAGATAGTTTATGTGTGTATGTTGATGGGGAGGAAGTACAAACAAGGTTTCTCTGTGCATCAACCCTGGCTGTCCTGAAACTCTGGAGATCAGACTGGACTTGAACTCTTTGAGATCTGCTTGACTGCCTCTGAGTGCTGGGGTTAAAGACCTGTGCCACAATGCCCAGAGAGAGATCTTAATTTATTCTCTTTGGCATTCTGCTTGTCCCTGCTCATTCTGTTAAAGATATAATCTAATTTTTTATAAGCACTAGGCATATCATACTTGTTTAAGAATTAGTGAACTAGGTATGTATGTATATGCCTATGTATCTGTGTGCTGATGCATGCCCATGAAACGAATGCAGGTGCACACAGAATCCAGAAAAGAGTATTGAATCTCCTGGAGCTTGAGTGACAGGAGGCTAAGAGTCATCTCAGAGATTTTAAGAACTCAAATTGTGCCCTTCCTAAAAGCAGCAAGAGCTCTTACTTCTGATTTGGTTCTCCACCCTGGTCATATTTTTATTTAGGAGGATGCTTTATAAGAATAATGATTGATTGCAAGCAGACAGTGTTGAATAAGCAGACTGAAAACAATCCCACTATGGGAGGGGTATCTATAAAATAACTTAGTGTTTTCATAAATGATCACTTCTCTCAGTTTGATTAGTTTTGCTTTCTATTTTAATTTAATATTTTTAACTAGGCAGTAATTAAACTGATAATGATTTCCACAAATCACATACACTTTGGATTTGGTTGTGCATTTCTTCATTTCAGTGTCTTGTAATCCATTTGCTTTAATTAAGTCACAGGTTGAAAAATGTTGACTATTAAGCATCTCTATTTAGCTTGATATCTTGAATATAGTGAATAGTTATTGCATCAGTTCACTGAAAAAACTATGAAATACAAATTTGTATCTAAAAATAGAGCTTTTTTAACTTAGAGAGTAATTATATGTGGTGTTAATTATATGTTAGTTCATATTGTTTTAATTTTTTCCATTAAAAAAGTTGTTGAGTATGTTAAATTTTTAATATAAAGATTAAAAATAAATCTCTATACTAATGTTAAACAAATATTGGCATAGTTTACACTGTAAGTGAATTTATTCAATGCACTTATTTCTATGCCTCTCCAAAAATATGATCTGATACCAAAGAAATAATGAATGGTTAAGTGGTTGTTTATCTTTTTATCTATTTATCTATGTATCTATCTATGTATCTGTCTATCATCTATCTATCTATATGTCTATCTATA
>JADRCD010000169.1:0-30208 GCA_019843815.1 Montemys delectorum
GTGACAAGCAGACACAGCACAGGGAAGTGTGGTATCTGAATGCAATTTGTACAAAGTAGAAATCAAAGTAGAAATACTATACAGAAAACAGGGCAAACTACAGAAGTCACATAGGCAGGAGATGGCTACATCAGGGTCAGTAAGTTCAAACAGCCAGGTGTAAGGTGGAAGAGCAGTGGTGTCCTTCTTCTTGGGCTATTTTGGCAGCCCCAAGTAAAATTCTCAGGGTTTTTCTGAGGAAAGCAACTGGAGATCCTTGAGACTAACCTTGGCTATAACATAGATAATTAGTGATGGAAGCCCTACAACTTCTCTCTAGTCATTAAAGGGATTCTGCCTTGTGTGGGACTGCTCTGATAATTAGTGTCTAACTGCTGCCTCTAACTTTGGAGATACCCTGTCTGATAAGACAGCTTCTTTGTAGAAATTCCAAGCTAACTTCAGCTAGGAAATCAATTAGGATTATTGAAACACTGTGGAGGCCAGGAAATAATGTTCAATCTCAGCTTTAGCTATAATGAAATATTTCTTAGGGCACCTTTATGCCTGAATAAAGAAAGCACACAGATCTCTCCACAGATTATGGCAGAGATCAATCTGGAACACCTCTGAGTTAGGAGATGTCAGCGACTGGGCTACCTCAGGCGACAGACTCCTTTTGAAGTATATGCCTGCCTCAGTTCTGTGATCAGGTTTTTAGGACTGTCCCAGACACAACTGAAGTAGACAAGTTCTGTGTAACACTGTGTTTTCAGGGTCCAGATTGATATGCTGTAATAAAGCCTTTGTAAGGCGTTCTAAAAATTGAGATGGACTCTCCTGCTTGTGCTATACAACCTCTTGAAGTTTTTCAAAATTTACTGGCTTTAAGGCCGCTTTTATAAGACTGATCAGAAGGTATGTAATGAACCTGTTCCTGGCTAAAATACCACCTGGAGAATTGTAGTTCCACCGGGGATCCTGGTACAGCACTGTCTCAGAGCCAACTGGGTATGTGCCATATGTTTGGTGAATTCCATCTGCATGCACTCTTGCCTCTTTCCAGACTCGGCTATGTTCCTCAGGAAGTAAGTTATTAGTAAGAATCATATGCACATCATGGAAAGTCAAGCTGTAAGATTGAGTGATATACTAGAACTCTTTAATAAACTTGAAAGAGTTAGAAATATATGACCCCAGCCTGATTTCTATTTGGGAAAGTTCACTAAGCGAAAACAGAACATGTACTCTGACAAAACCATCTATTCCAGCAACTTCCCTTAGAGGTAGGACCGTTGCTGGGTCAGGTGTCTCTGGGGAGGAAGGACTTGGAGGTTTGGTTGTAGCCTTAGAGCAGGTGACAGGAGGAGTGAAAGTAGCTGCCAATGTGGGGCATTTGGAGAGGCCCACAGCTGGCACAGAAGAAGGGGAAGGGTCTGGAAAGATAGAGCTAGCAGGCTCTGGGGCATCCTGGTGAGGAGGGGAAACTGAGGCAGCAGTTTGGGTTTTTGGTGGTGTGGAGACAGGTCTATGGTGAAAAGGGGATGGTTCATTAGCTGGATCTAGCATTGTAGCATCATCTAGCAGAGGTTGTGTAGGTTTCATGGCTAAGAGAAGTTGGGTTGAGGACAAGAAGAGCACAAGGAGGGATTGGAATAGAGATAGATAAGTACGTGGACATAACCTCCTTCCATTTACCAGTTCACTGGCAGTATGTATTAAGATCCTTTAAAATAGTTGGATCTAGGGTGCCATTAAGTGGCCATTTTGAGCTCCCATCTAGTTGATATTTAATCCAGATCTTATTGCAGAGATATATTAATTTTGATGCCTTCAAGTCAGGTGTTAGCTTTAAAAATTTGAGATTTTCCAGGAGACATCCCAGTGAGATGCCTGGAGGTATGGATCAAAGACATTCTGAAACTCATTGGCGGGTAGTTGGACTATTTGTACCAGCGTCCTGAGAACAGTCCAAAACCCAAGAAGTATCAGCCAAAGCTAGTTGATCAAGTCGTCATGAGAACCCACTAGTGGCTACCCAGCAGACCCTGGGCCTGCTGTAGAAAGCAACCCACCCTGGACCAAGAATTTTTTGGCTGCAAAACCCTGGAAAAATTGGGGAACAAGAGTTGCTTTTGAGGGAGGGACAAGCAATGGCAGAAATTCTAAGATGTATGTCAACTGGGAGGCGTGACTGTAAACCCCGTGGTTGCCAGAGAAGGCTAGCCAGGCCGTATCTGGGAAGCTGGAGGTCCTCCCCTTCACTGATCCTACCAATTAATATGTTGGTGTCTGTGTGAGAATTATAGTGGACTGGTAAATGGAAAACATGAAACTGAATGGATAGGTGTGGGCCTGAGCAGAGGCTAAGCCCACCTGATAGACCAGGCGGGGCACGGCTCACGTGATAGAAGTCTGTATGTCCCACAGTACATGGCTGTGGCTCTGGCTCGGCTGCAACTTGGTGGTGGTGTCTTCAGCAGCGGCAGCTTCTGTGGTGAAAGCCTGTGACTATCGTAGCCACCAGCTGAGGGGGCGGATAAGGCACATACTCACAGCATCTGCCGTTGCCAGTGCAATGACCAATCCACATGGTTGTGACCTTTGCCAGTCCCCGCTGCAGGGCAGTGCAGTGGTTGCTGACAGAACCACCAATTCCCACAGTTCGGCCCCAAATGTGTTAAAAGGGCGGGTCGCATCAAAACATACCACGCTCTAGGCCCAAACAGTTCCACGTCTAAGAGGCTTAATTGAGAGGGAGAGAGGGGACAGTAGCACAGAAAGAGAGGAGGGGGAGAGAGAGAGATGGAGAAATGTTCCCTGTATACATATGGGTTCTGATATAGTAGCCTCAGGTAAAGGTGGGAGGTGAGCCCAATGGTTTCTGGGAATATGGTGGTTGTTGCCCTGGCAACAGGTCTGTGGACCAACCCATGTGTCATCACAGGCTTTGGATGCCCTGATGCTAACATTTATCAGTATTTTTCTATGTATCTATGTGCATAATCACAACATTCAAAACAGGATAATTTTCTAATTTCATTTATTTTACTGTTTATGGAGAATAGGGACAAAAATATAACTGTAAATAAGTTAAATAACAATAAATTGTATGAAAAATGTGATAAAAAGAGGAAAATAGGCAATAGGCAATAGTAATCTTAAAACAGATGCCTTGGCTAGCTGTCTTTAATGCATCACTTCTAAAATTGAGTTTCAATGAGAATTGGTGAAGAATAATCTCAGCAGAGGAAAGAGCACATTTAGGGCTCAGGGGAACATGTTTGTACTGTTGTTAATTTAAGGTATGCTATAAACTGCGCAAAAAAGGCCAAGAAATTGCTACTGCTCCTTCAAATGCAAAGACTATATGGAATAGCCTACACTTTCTGAGAATTTCAATGGAAAGACACAATTTGACATTCTTAAAGATTTTTGATCAACTTTCTGGTGATCTCCATTTTATAAAAGTGTTGACACTATAAAACTAAATTACTTTGAAAATGTCAAGGAATAATTCATTTAAGGCCTTTTTATGTTACATAATCATGGTTGTAAATTTGATTAGATTGAGAAATGGCTAAGAGATTAGAAAGCACTCCTTGTTTAGTATCTGTGAAGGTTTCTAGAGACAGATTAAATGATAGGGAAATACCTGTTCTTAATGTTGGTGTCACCTTTGGTAGACTGGGCACCTATGTGGAAAGATAAAAACTAAGAAAGCCAGTACTCATAGGCTTTCTCTGCTTCTGCTTACAAGCCACTGTGATGTGTGTGATGTGTGATGCTCTGCTCCACCATGCTCCCTCTACCACAACAGACTGTAATATCTGAAACCATAAGCAAATATTTTCCCCTCTAAATTGTACTCTTCACATATTTACCCTGGTAAATATTAAGAGTCCTAGACTCTACACCTTTATCATCAAGATTATTTAGACAATGATGAAAAGAAACAATCTTTCATTACACAGTAGACAGTGTAATTCTACAAAGGCATTTTGCTCCAACATACTTTTTCCTTTCAGACCTGTCTTGAGTTTCTGCCCTGAACTCCTTCAAATATAGACTATGATATGGAATCATTAGCCAAATAAACCCTTTTCTTTTCAATGTTTCACAGTGTTTCATCACAGCAACTAACAGTAACTAAAACAGAAATTCTTACCAGGATAGAGGGGTATTGTTGTGACAGACCTGATTGTGTTTTGAGGATTGTGCATATACTTTGGAACTTTGGACTAGAGAAAAGCTATTGAGTGTTGAGAGCTCAGTTGTATGTTCTAAAGATGCTTGGGAGATAAGGATAGTCAAAGCAGTGTAGATGATAAAGGCCTGGCTTGTAAAATTTGTGAGGTTAGCAAAGACTCTATAGAGTCATTTGAGTGGAGAATCTGTGGTGTCTTAATTGAGAGGGCTTAAGAGGCAGCTGCAATTAACAAGAGACCAGCACCATTGAAGTGAAACCTTTTGAAGTCAATGTTCTTTGAAGTGTAGTGAAGTTGCTGGGACAATTGATGGTGGCTGGCTGAAGCTGAGAAATTGGCAGTGATTAAGAAGAGACCAGCAAGCTTCTAAGTTTATCTAAAGCCCACTCAACAGCCCCCAACTGCAACCTTCCACTGGGCTCCATATTCTGGCCTACAAACAGCCAGGAAAAACAACACACCTAACCGCTCTAGTACAAAAAATGAGCAAACACACTAAGTTTGGTGTGATTCTTTACAGAGGAGGAGTAGCAAGAAATAATCAAACTCATAGCTGTAATAAATTAATTAGAAACAAAGAAAACAATACAAAAATTCAATGAAAGAGTTGGTTTTTTGAGATCATCAACAACAAATCCTTACCAATCAAACTAAAAAGCAGAGAGAACATCCAAATTGACAAAATCAGAACTGAAAGGGGGAACAAAAAAGCAGACAATGAAGAAATCTAAAGATTTGTTAGGTTTTACTTCAAAAATCTATACTCCACAAAATTAAAAATTCTAAATGAAGTGGACAATTTTCTTGATAAATACCATTTACCAAAGTTAAATCAAGATTGAATAAACAATTTAAAAATGTAATCTTGGGAAGAACAGAAAAGGATAGGTTATGGCTTAGCAATGATATGTTTATGTGTCAATTTATAAGGGGATCAATTATCCCAGCTAGTTTTACATCAACTTGACAAGAGCTAGATTCATCTGAAAGGTGGAAACCTGAATTATGAAAATCTGTCTATAAGATAAAACTGTAGAGCATGTTCTTAATTAGTGATTGATGTCAGAAGGCCCATTCCATTGTGGATAGTACTACTGCGTGGCTGACAATACTCAGTTCTATAAGGAAGCAGGCTGAGCAGGCCATAAAGAACAAGAGGGTAAACAGCAATCCTCTGTGCCTCTGCATCATTTCCTGCCTCCAGGTAACATCCCTGTTAGAATTCCTATCCTGACTTCCTTCAGTGATATGGAAGTATAAGCCCTTGGCTTATACTTTAAATCCTTTTTTTCCCCAACTTGTTTTTGATTGTAGTGTTTCATCACAGCAATGGAAACCCTACCTAAGGCCAGACCTCTATAGAGAGTCCCTTAGAGATTGCTCCTGATATATGTGTGCATGCAAAATGACAGACTATGAAGACAAGAGTAGTACATAGATCATCTGTAACAGTTGAGTCAAGTGTCTCATTCTTCAATAAGAATGTGCCTATCCTAAGCTAAATACCAAATGAGGACAGGAGAATTCTAGTGCTTTCCTAAAAATGGCCTCAGCACTGTGCATAAACAGAACAAATTACTAAGACTCTAAAACACTTTCCAATCATTGTTTCAATAAAGCAATTTGCTGTTCAAAGAACACAAGGCCTTTTGGAGAGAAGAAGCTGCTCACTTTGACATTAAATGTGATGCAGAAAGGGGAAAGTTAGATTAAAACCAGGTGAGCTCATCTGCAGTAGTAAGTTCTCATTTTGGGTTTTTTTTTTTGTTGTTGTTGTTGTTGTTGTTGTTGTTGTTGTTTTTTGCTTCACTTTCATTTTTCTCTTTTGACTAGTCAAAATTACTTAGTTTTAAGCCAATGATATATAATACAAATGATCCTAGATTATGCTGAAAAGTTTTAATTATTGCTTGCTAAGTTTTCTTGTATAGACATAACATCTTCCAAAATGACATGACATTCCCTCTTATTGTTTATTCTGTAAAGAATAAATTGGTCAGAATAGAATACGTCAAAAAGAATAGGCTGGATGTGGTAGTGTATAGATCAAACAAAAATGTAAGATTTGTTGTTTTATTTTCCAAGTTCTTTCTAAACCAGAAATTGGTTTGCTATTTTATAAAAAGTATGTTCAAGTAGTCATTGATATCTCTGCCAAGAACCAGCCCAAGCTTACGGCTGTGGTTAATGGAAATCTTAGTTGTTCTGGGAATCAAATCTAGTGAGGAGAAAAAAGGCAACTTTTGAACAAAATTGTGAAAGAAACAAGTCTAAAGAGAAATTGAAATATTTAATCCAAAGAAGAGAATAATGATTGAATGTAAAATAATGTTCATACCCTCTTATTTGATTTCACTTACTGAAAACTTTTTTATGGGTTAGAGTTGCTGACATCACTGTGGATAGTTGTGCTCCATTAGCAGTAGTTTACTGATGATATTTCTCTCAGTCTTGTGTTAAATGGTGTCAACAAAAATTAGTTGGTAAATTTCTTTGATAACTATTTTGAGTGAAAATTTGTCAACTAATACAGGGCTTTACCTAGAAGAGCACTCCTAGTATGTCTTTAACTGACAGTTCTAGCAGGGTATGGCTAGTTTCTAAGCATAGAGTTGAACTTGGCTCAAGGGGTTTCTCCTCCAGGTGCTGACTTGACCTTAATACTGAGTAAGTTAGCTTCAGTTTTAGAGGAAATATCAGTTTAGATATTTGTCCATTCACAATCCATGTCCAAAAGCCCCATATTGCTTCCTACTTGGCAAATTAATGTAGAAAATAACCTAGAAAAAATAGCCCTTTTAACTAATCGCCTTTACTGAGCACTGAGTTTTTTGTTCTTCTACTTTAACAGCATCTTCTTTCCCCAAAAGGACAACCTCTTCATATATTTTTTATTGAATTTCAACTTTCATGTATAGTCCTCTCAGTCTCAGTTTTAGAATTGTTTTAGTTTTACTTTGTGCTCATGATCAAACAACAATGTAGGCCAGAAGAAAGTTTAATCTGTTTGGCAAGGTAGGAGTTAATGGTAGTTTGCCATAGTTGGTTTAAAAATGTTATGATGCATATTTTTTCTTTTTTATTAATTATTTTATTTATTTACATTCCAAATGTTGTTCCCTTTTCACCCTCCCACTCACCTCTAGAATGGAGCTCCCTCACCCACATACCCATTCCAACCTCACTCCTCTAGCATCCCCCTTCTCTGAAGCATCAAGCTTCCACAGGACTAAGCACATCCCCTCCCACTGAGGCCAGACAAGGCCATGTACATTCTTTAGTAGGTGGCTTCGTCTCTGGGAGCCCTGAGGGGTCTGGTTAGTTGATACTGTTGATCTTCCTATGAGGTTACAATCTTCTTCAGCTCCTTCAGTCTTTTCTCTAACTCTTCCATAAGAGTCTCTAATCTCTGTCCAATGATTGACTGTAAGTATATGCATCTGTCTCAGTCAGTTTCTGGTAGAGCCTCTCAGAGTACAGCCATGCCAGACTCCTGTCTGCAAGTACAACATGGCATCAGCAATAGTGTCACAGTTAGATGCCTTCGCATGGGATGGATCCCAAGTTGGGGTGTCTCTGGATGGCTTTTTCTTCAATCTCTGCTCCATCTTTGTCCCTGCATTTCCTTTAGACAGGAACAATTCTGGCTCAAAAATTTTGAGATGAATTGGTGGCCCCAGTTATGATGTATATTATTTAAATTCTGTTTAATGCTCTTTCAACTCAATTTGTCTTTTGAACAATGTCAAACATCAGATTATGATTTTTAAATAATAAGATAGCATTTCTTTATAATTCTATAGCCACCTAAATTTTATTGCATGGTACGTAAATTACATGTTAATTCTATTTTTATGTTCATAATAAAGTCTGGTTACTTTATAATAACTAAAATTGTTATTGGGAAACTATGTTTTCCATCATAGAACTTTAGAAACAAAAGGGATATTTCGAACAGCTAAAACAAATATCTTCTCCTGTCTAAAAGAACTACAGAGACAAAGATGGAGCAGGGACTGAAGGAATAGCCAACCAATAACAAGCCCAACTTAAGACCCAACGCCTGGGCAACCACCAGTTTCTGATGCAATTAATGATACTCTGTTATGCTTGCAGACTGGAGCCTAGCATAATTGTCTTCTGAGAGGCTCTACCGAGCAGCTGACAAAAACAGATGCACATACCTACAGCCAAACATTAGGAGGAGGGTGGAGACCAACAGAGTCTGGATCTTGGGACCTTTCAGAGATTGAACCACTAACCAAAGAGCATACACTAACTGGACCTAGGCCCCTGGCACATATGTAGCAGATGTGTAGCTTAGTCTCCATATGGGTCCCCCAACAACTGGAGTAGGATCTGTCCATAAAGCTGTTGCCTCACTATAGAATTTTTTTCCAACAGGGCTGTCTTATCTGGCCTCAGTGGGAGATGATTTGACTAACCCAGCAGAGACTTGATAGTACCAGGGTTGGAGGATACCCTCTTAGAGGAAAAGGAGATCAATGAAGAAAGGAGGAGGGACTCTGTTAAGGGGAGACTGTGAAAGGGGAGTAGTTTGGGGAATGTAAATAGTTTATAAATGAATGAATGAATGAATGAATGACTAAATAAATAAATAAATAAATATATCATACATTTTAGGACGTAGCCTAGAGATTTTCTAAATCTATACATAAAGATGAATTCCCTTTATTACCTTAAAATACATATTAGACCATTTCTCTCAAACATCTATGCATGTAAGCTCAAACTACTTGAGCTAAAATTCATTTATACTTTATGGGTAATAAAAATAATATTATAAATGTGATAAAATCTTTAAAACAAAATTTTAGAGTTAATAAGTAATATTTTAAGAAAGAATAGAGACAAAACAGTAAAATAAATTTGTTACAAATATAAATTTTGATATAGTAAACTCAAACTATAAGACAGATTTATTATAACATTTATGTAATTGCATCAGAAAATTGAATTACCCAAAACCAAACTCCAAATTTCAAGGAAGAATCAAGACCATATTGTTGCAGAAGTGTATGAATTAGTGTTATGCTAAATATGAATGCTATGTCATTTCTTGTAATATAATTATGTGTAAGAATAACAATATATGAATACTCCAGCTAAGATATGTTTCCTGGGTATTGATTATTTTGACAACTCTTAAATTTATAATCATTTGTTATTGCTTAGAATTAATTGTTTAGTATTTAGTAAATAATGCATTATGGTCCATATGCAAAATGTCTCCCTGTTAAAGATCCATATCTTTGGAACTTGGACCTCAGGTTCAAGTACACGTGATGGAATCTGGAAATGTTAGGAGTTAATATGTAGCTGCATGTGTAGGTCACAGGAGCAGGTGGATAAATCCTGTCCCTGAGCTCTTCTACCTGCCTTTCTGCCTTTTTCTCTGCATAAACAACTCTATTGCACCACACACCATGACCCTGATGCACACCCCCACCAAGTTCAAATAATGTTGCAACCACAGGAAGAATGGACCCTTAAAACTATGTACCAAAAATAAATCTCTATATTTAAGCATTTACATCTACGAGAACCAGTGACATATTGCCAATAGATTGTTACCAGAGTCTGTAAGTTTTTTGCACTTTTAACAGAAAAATATTTTTTTAATTTGTTGCTTATGTATTGATTTTATCAAATGACTATTCTGGCTCTGTGTGGATGACATAGGAATTTTCTCACCATAATAATGACTAATCTATGAATACAAAATCAACTTTGACTTACAATAGAACATCTCTTGGTCATATTATAAATAGTGAATGAAACTTTGTATAACTTACTTGACTTCTCTTGAATATTTTATGCAACATTTTAATCTTTTATTTATTGAGATGTAATTGATGACTAGGTTTTATTTCTTATTGATTTAAATTTTATTGCATTATGATGAGAAAAGATACATGATTTCAATTTATCTGAATTTGTTAACATTTAAAAACATTTTAAGTAAGTAGAACTACACCACATTGGTTTCTTTTTTGTACCCCAACTCCTCCCAGAGACCCCCTTCAATACCTGGAATACCTTTCATTTTTTATTTTGTCATATTCTTTAAAAGTTACAAAATATTGAAACAATAAAAGTGATTATTATAAAAGTTGTTTGATATAAAACAACAATCAATTGAACAGTCTTATGTAGATGATTGTCTACAGCAATACTGAAAATGCATACATTTTTCTCAATATAAATTTTAAATAACTACAAACATATTAACTATATATTTTAAAATAATATATCACTACTAGTATTTTTTCCTGTTATTTTTATCAGATATTTTCTTTATTTACATGTAAATTTCTCCTTTCCTAGTTTCCCCTCCAAAAAACAAACAAGCAAACAAACAAAAACAACAAGAATAATCCCCTGTTGCCTCCTCCCTCCCCATGCCTGCCACCCTACCATCTCCTACTTATTGGCCCTGGCATTCCCCTATACTGGGGCATGGAACCTTAACAGGGCCGAGGGCCTCTCCTCCCATTGATGATCGAATTTGCAATCCTCTACTACACATATGCTGCCAGAACAATAAGTCCCACCATGTCTCATAAGTCCTTGGTTGGTGGTTGTGTCCCTGGGAGCTCTGAGGATAGTAGTTAGTTCATATTGTTGTTCATCCTAAGGGCCTCAAACCCTTCAGCTCCTTTGGTCCTTTCTCTAACTCCTTCATTGGGGACCGTGTACTCAGTTCAATGGATGGCTATGAGCCTCTACATCTGTATTAGTCAGGTACTGTCAGAGCCTCTCAGGAGATAGCTATATTAGGTTGGCTTGTCCTTCCTTCAGTCTCTGCTCTATAGTTAATCTCTGCAACTCCTTCTGTGGGTATTTTGTTCCCCCTTTTAAGAAGGAATGAAATGTCCACATTTTGGTCTTCCTTCTTCTTGAGTTTCTTGTGATTTGTGGGTTGTTCTTCCTGTATGCCAAATTTCTGGGCTAATAACCACTTATCAGAGAATGCATACCATGTGTGTTCTTTTGTGATTGGGTTATTTCACTCAGGATGATACTCTCCAGATCCACCCATTTCCCTAAGAATTTCATAAATTCATTCTTTTTAATAGCTGAGTAGTGTTCCATTGTGTAGATGTACCACAGTTTCTGTATCTATTCCTCTGTTGAGGGACATCTGGGTTGTTTCTAGTTTCTGGCTATTATAAATAATGCTGCTATGAACATGGTGGAGCATGTGTCCTTATTACATGATGAAGCATCTTCTGGGTATATGCCCAGGAGTGGTATAGCTGAGTCCTCTGGTAGAACTATGTCCAAATTTCTGGAGGAACCACCACACTGATTTCCAGAATGGTTTTACCAGTTTGCAGTCCCACCAGAAATGAAGGAGTGTTTCTCTTTCTCCACAACCTCTCCAGCATGTGCTGCCACCTGAGTATTTTATCCTAGCCAATCTAACTGGTGTGAGGTGGAATCTCAGAGTTGTTTTGATTTGCATTTCCCTGATGACTAAGGATGTTGAACATTTCTTTAGGTGCTTCTCAGACTTTAGGTAGTCCTCCACTACTAGTATTTTTAAAATGAACATAAATAGATAAAGTCTTTTTGTTTGTTTGTTTGTTTGTTTGTTATATATTTAGTAGAGCTTAAAATTTTGGCTCTTACTATGGTACAAGCCCAAAATAAGAACAATTTTTAGATATTGGATTTCATTGTAATAAGGCTGTACTTCAATGACCCTCATATCACCGAAAATTTTACCTCCATATTAGCTAAGCTAAGAGTTGACAGTTCTGCTGTGCCAAGGAATGAATTTTAGTCATGATTTTTGGATACATATTTCCTGTTATGCTCAAAGCTATTGGATTTGAGTGAGTGTCTTCATTTTCAGCCCACAGAGAACAGGTTACATTTCTTTAAAAAGTGGTGTGTCTATTAAGATGGTCCATCCATGAAGTCATTCACCAACTGTTTCAATCAACAATGGTTCTGCTTGGAGGGTGGCACAGACATTAGGTGAGCATAAGAATCTGGTTTATTCAGATTCTTTTGAAAAACATTCATCTCAGAGAAAGAGTGACTTATAAAGTTCTTGTCTTCAAACTTGATACAAGAATTACAAACATCAAACAAAGCATTCAGTCTCACTCTTCATTGTACTCTTAAAAGCCACCTCCCAAGTTAATTGTCTACATTTCTTTCAGCTTCTGAAATATGTAAGCTGTTCTGAAAACCATAGTATAGTATAAAAACATCAAATAAACAATCCTACTACTAGAGAGGCTGAGATAGGAGAAGCATGATTTCAAGACCATTATGTGGTACACACCAAGACACTGTCACGTACAAACAAGCAGAAAGTATATATGGATTGTACAATATTGGACGTATTTCTCCAAATACCAAATTAGAGAGACCACGGGATGACAGCCAACAAATTTCTAATTCCTCATATATTTGGATTTCAATCGATTAGGATATGTTGGTAATATTAATTTTCATATTAAGATATTAAGAAAAAGAAATGGTTACTTCCTGCTATTTTTGCTGATAGAAGTGGAATTAGGTTTGTGTTGGTTTCTTGCTTCTTCTAGGGTGTAGTTTTGCTCCTTATGTTGGTGTTTTCTGTCTATTATCCTTTTTGGAAAGATATTGTGTAAATTTTGTTTTGTCATGTAATATACAACATCTGTCCCAACATTGGTAGTAACTGGGACCAGCAGGACCCATGCATGCAGGAACTCCACCAGCCCAGTGGCATAGGTTGCTTCAGGTCTATCTGGGTCAGTGCTCTGAGCAGAACTTGGGCACAAATTTTGCAGCCAGTCCCACAACACCCAGAGGAAGCTGCACTCCCAGGTGCTCTAACATGCCCAGGATCACAGGGTCCCAGAATAAAAGGATTACAGGGAGAGCTTGCCTCTGAGGAGTTCTGACACAAACAGGATCACAGGAAAGATAGGCCCCAGTCATATTTAGCCAAGGCAGGTAGCCATAGAGATAACCAGATGGCAGGAGGCAAGCATAAAAAAAAAAAAGCAACAGAAACAAAGGTTACTTAGTGTCATCAGAACCCAATTCTCCCACCATAGCAAGTCCTGGACACATCATTACACTGGAAAAGCAAAATTCAGATCTAAAATGCCTTCTCATGATGATGATACAGGACTTTAAGAAGGACATAAAAAACTCCCTAAAAGAAATACAGAAGAACACAGGTAAACAGCTAGAAGCCCTTAAAGAGGAAATACAAAAGTCCCTTAAAGAACTACAGGAAAACACAATCAAACAGGTGAAGGAAATGAACAAAACCACACAGCATCTAAAAATTGAAATAGAAACAATAAAGAAATCAGAAAAGAAGACAACCCTGGAAATAGAAAACCTAGGGAAGAAATCAGGAGTCATAGATGCAAACATCACAAACAGAATACAAGCGATAGATGAGAGAATCTCAGGGGCAGAAGACACCATAGAAAACATTGACAGAATAGTCAAAGAAAATGCAAAAAGCAAAAAGCTCCTAACCCGAAACATCCAGTAAATTCAAGACACAATGAGAAGACCAAACTTAAGGATAATAGGTATAGAAGAGAGTGAAGACTCCCAAATTAAAGGGTCAGTAAATATTTTCAACAAAATTAAAGAAGAAAACTTTCCTAACTTAAGGAGATGTCCATGAATGTACAAGAAGCCTACAGAACTCCAAATAGACTGGACCAGAAAAGAAATTCCTCCTGTCACATAATAATCAAAACACCAAATATATAAACAACACCAAATGCTCTAAACAAAGAATTTTAAAAACAATAAGGGAAAAAGGTCAAGTAACATATAAAGGCAGTCTATCAGAATTATATCTGACGTCTCACCAAAGACTATGAAAGCTATAAGATCCTGGGCAGATGTCATAAAGACCCTACAAGAACACAAATGCCAGCCCAGGTTACTATACCCAGCAAAACTCTCAATTACCATAGATGGAGAAAAGAAGATATTTCATGACAAAACAAAATTTACACAATATCTTTCCACAAATCCAGCCCTACAAAGGATAATAGATGGAAACACCAACATAAGAAGCAAAACTAGGTTTTCTTTGTCATAATATCCTCCTCTCTCTAAACAACAATGGCACACACATTTAATCCCAGTATTTGGGAGGCCGAAGTAGGCAGATCTCTGAGTTGGAGGTCAGCCTGGTTTACAGAATTATCCAGGACAGCCAGAGCTACACGGAGAAACCTTGTCTCAAAAACCAAATAAGCAAACCAGCAAAAAAATAAATCAAGTCTTTGTTACAGTGAGCTATCAAAATCATTCTAGCCCTACAAAAATTTGGAACATGTCCTTCATTTTACTATTCTTTTGGTTTAGTCTGTAAATTTAACAGCATTTCTTTCACAAATATTTTTAATTACTCAAAATTCTATGATTTGATGGAAACAGACTGAAAAGTATCTGGTTCTAGATATCTCCCTGAAGAAATGTTTTTAATCATATATTCAGTTCATTCAACAAACATGGTACTTCTTACGTTTCCTTCCTGTGCTCATTTTTTTTGTTTGTTTCAAGCTCCTTGTCTCTTTTTTACAATTTTCTAATGCATTGGCATATATACACTTGTATCATACATTTGCCTCTTAACATCTGTAAGAACTGTAATGAGTCCTCTGTTTTCACTGTTAGTACATCTTGATAACAGTATATCATTTTAACAGTCTCTTAAGAGAAACAAATCATTGTATGATTAATCAATATTTTCTTTCATATGCTTGATTTCTTGATATATCTTTATTATTTTCCCCTCTGAAATCATTAAGTTTAATTTTAACTTAATGATTTTTGCAAAATTTCTTATAGTGAAACCTTAAATGATTAATTTTTAACATTTGAAACCTAATATATTAATTTAAAGCTATAAATGCATACCTGAACATGATTTCACTTCCATCAACCATATTTCTGACATTTTTATTTTCTGTTTAAAATAATTTATAATCTCATATGATTTTTTTCTTTGATGTTTTAGTAAATTTATAAACTTAAAATTCTATTTGTTCTCATATGTTTGTATTTTAAATATGTTGTGATTACAGAATACATTATGAATGCCTTCAGTTTGGGGGGTTTATTTTTAGTATAGCCTGTTATATGGTCTAACTTAGTGTGTGATCAATTGACACATATTGAAATATTATTCTAAAACAATTGTAGACAGAAATCTTTTATACATGCCAGATACATTGTACCAGTTAACCAGACCTTCTGTGTATGTCTGACTTCTGTGCCCACTAATACTATTAATTACTGAGAAGGATTAAAACTCTTTAGATGAGGGCTGAGTTATCTGTTATTTCTTTCATTCCTTGATATTGAAGCTGTGTTATTTTGGTACATAAGTTTTTAAAAGCTAAAAACCTGAAAATTAAATATAAATTTCCCATTCTGACACAGATGGATTTTATAGCAATTTATATTTGTTTTCTTGTTTTTTTTTAATTCCTTCATTTCTAATTCCTTTCAATTAACCAGTTCATTTTCCATTTGTCATTTTGTTTTTATCTTTACATTTTTAATATTCCTTCAAAAATTATTCCACTAAGTGTACAGTTTCTTAAATTATGAAAAATTTCACACCCACAGTTTCCTAGCCAATGCCAAGATCTTCTTTAAAATTACAAATGTGTGTGTATATGTGTGATATGCATATGGGTTGTGGTGTACACACACAATAGCACATTTAAAGAAGTCAGAGGACAAATTTCAAAAGTTGATTTTCCCCTTATGGTATATAATGCTATATATGGTATATATATCATAATACACACAAACTTACTTATCATAAATACACACACATATATACATATATATTTGATGTATATGAGAAATACTAAATAGACTCATTAAGTCACATACACACGCACGCACACACACACACACACACACACGCTAATAATAATAAAAGAGATAATTACTTAGTAGAACATGGGAGGAGTTAGGAGATGAGAGATAAAGGAGTAATGTAGATACAATGCTATAGAACTAAACCGAGAATTTACAACTGAAGAATCTCGAATGGTTGAGAAGCACCTAAAGTAATGTTCAAAGTCCTTAGTGGTCAGAGAAATGCAAATCAAGCAGCCCTGAGATTTCACTTTATACTAATCAGAATGGTTAAGATCAAAACCTCAGGTGACAACAAATGTTGGAGAAGACGTGGAGAAAGAGGAATACTCCTCCATTGCTGGTAAGATTGCAAACTGGTACAATCATTCTGGAAATCAATAGGGAGGTTCCTCAGAAAATTGGAAATAGATCTACCTGAAGACTCAGCTATACTACTCTTGGGAATATACCCAAAAGATGCTCCACAGGGGCACGTCTTCCACTGTATTCATAGTGGCCTTATTTGTGATAGCCAGAAGCTGGAAACAACCTAGATGTCCCACGACAGAAGAATGGATACAGAAATGTAGTAGTACATTTACACAATGGAATACGAATCAGCTATTAAAAATGAGGGCATCCTGAGTATTGCAGGCAAATGGATGGAACTAGAAAATATCATCCTGAGTGAGGTAACTCAAACCCAAAAGTATGTGTATGTTATGTACTCACTAATATGTGAATATTAGCCAAAAAAGTACAGAATACCCAAGATACAGTCCACAGAACTCAAAATGGTCAACAAACTGTAGTGTCCAAGTGAGGGCACCTCAGTCCCACTGGAGAGGGAAGAAAACAATCACTAGTTGGGAGGGAGAGGGGAAGCTGGGAAGGAAAGTGGTTGAGGGTGAGGAGGAGAGGAAAACCTGATCTGGTATTGGGTGAGGGAAAAGGACTGAAGCCCTGAGGGCAAGCAGGAAGAACGGCAATGAAACAGGTAGCCTCAGGAAATAAGAGGTTGGGAGAACCCTCCAGAATGGACCAGAGACCTGGGAGGTAAGAGACTCTCAGTAATCAAAGGGAGAGACCTTAGATTAAATGCCCAACAATAGGAAGAGAGAACTTATAGAGCCCACCTCCAGTAGGAAGACAGGGCATCAAGTGAGGGAAGGGGTTGCCATCCCAGAGTCACATCTCTGACCCATAATTGTTCCTGTCTGAAAGAATTACAGGGATGGAAATGTCGACGAGCCTGAGGAAAAAGTTGAGCAACAGGCCCAAAGTGGGATCCAGATCAAAGAGAGGTCCCAAGGCCTGAAACTATTTCTGAGGCTATGGAGTGCTCACAAAAAGGGATTTATCATGACTGCCCTCTGAAAGACCCAACAAGCAGCTGAAAGAGTCAGATGCAGATATCTCAACCAACCAATGGACAGAAACAGCTGACCCCTGTTGTTGAATTAAGGAAGGCTGAAAGAAGCTGAGGAGAAGGGTGATCCTGTAGGATGACCAGCAGTCTCAATTAATCTGGACCCCCAAGATCTCTAAAACAATGGGCCGTCAAACAGACAGCATACACCAGCTGATATGAGGACCCCAACACACATACAGTAGAGGACTTCTGGATCTGTGTTCATTCAGAGATGATGCACCTAACCCTAAGAGACTGGAGGCCTCAGGGAGTATAGAGGTCAGGTGGTATCCACATGGAGCAGGGGGATGAGGAGGAGGTGTGGGATGTGGAGCAGTCAGGGGTGGATGGAAGCGTAGGGAATGGAATATGGAGTGTCAAAATAAATTAATTTAATAAAAAAGTAAAATTAAAACAAGAATAATACACGATGGAAACAAAAAAAGTTGGGTACTTCCATTGAGTAATATAAAAAACAAGCAAGCAAAAACCCAAATATGTAAATTATATAAGAATATTCTTCCAAAATTCCTACTTAAGAATAGTGGCATTACATTTTAATTTGTTTATAAATTTATAGTAAGGACAAACTGCCTCAAGTTGATTCACTTTTAAAATTCTTTTCTCTGAATGTGATTATGAACATCTTAAATTATTACATCCTGGGGGTAGAAGCAGATTAACCTCCAGTCTGGTTTACATAGCAAGTTCTAGGGCAGCTAAGCAACATAAGTGAGATCTAGTCTCAAAAAATTTCTTTGAATAAAATGTACAATAGAGCATAGAACCATTTTTGAAAGTATACAGCTATGTATTACATCCTCATACAAATTATTAGAGAAATATTTCTCTTCTACTTCATATTTTTTTTTCACAAAAAGTACAATGTCTTTCTATTCTGGTTATATTTCATCAACTTGAAACAAACATACACTACCTGGGAAGAGGGAACCTCAATTGAGAAAAATGTTTTCACCTGATTAGCTCTGGGCAAGCCTGTAGGACATTTTCTTCATTAATGATTAATGTGAGAGGACATAGCCCACTGTGGGTGGTATCATCCATGGTCTGGTGGTCTTGGGTAGTACACTGAGTGAGAGGCCAGACCTTTTTAGTTCAGACTCCATCTTAGAGAACCTGACCTAAGTTTGAACTCAAGTAAACTAACAGGATTGTACATACTGTTAGTTTCCAAATTGTCCCCCAACAAAACCCAAGCCTAGCTCCAGTCTCCAGGTTATACCCTAAAAAAAATCAGTGTCTCTAGGTTATTCCCTCAACAGATTTCACTCCCAGGTTACAAACCCATCGCCTGCCTAATGACCATTAATGCAGAGGGGAGCAGAAATTAAGTATATGCTATGACTCCCAGCACCAGCCAACTATGTTAGAGGCCACAGTAATTTTCCAAATAGATATATGCACATTTAGGTCCTGCTTGCTGCTTACTATAAAGTCTTGCCCTTCTAGACATTCAGTGCTCCACTACCACCAAAACTATCCTAGGTGATGGTGGTGCTTTGGAGGGGCCTGAGCTAGCTTGAATGTGATGTGAGTTACATCAGATCAGCTCCAATCAGGTTTGGGGGGATCACTAACACTTCCTGGGCACTACAAAGAAAAATACATTAAGCAGTGATCCTCCATGGCCTCTGCATCCATTTCTGATACCAGCTTCCCACATTCAGTTCATGCTCGGATTTATTTTTTTTCAATTTATTTATTTTTATTCTTTAATCTTTTTTACAGTCCGAACTTCATCCCTCTCCAGGTACTACTCCCTATCCCATACCTCCTGCCCCCAGTCTTTAAGAGGATGCTCCCAGCACCCTACTGCCACGGACCGGGGTTTCTTTCTCAGGGCCCCGTGTTCCGAGGGATGATGGGTCTTGGCCAAGTGTGCCCGGGATTTGGCTGGGTTGGAAATCAGACTCGACACACGAAGTGTGTTATTTAAATATATTTCTTAAAAAATGGCATGAGACTCTTACAATCATTGCAAAAGAGATATGAAAAATTTGGTGGCTCAGTAGTCAAGGTACATCTGAGGCTACCTAAAATACACTGGGTCTAAAAACAGCAGCCATCTCCTCTGGTCTGGTGCAGCATCCCCCAGGCTCTGAGCATGCTCGGGCCACATGGGCCCAGCCAGAGTCCTGGGGGGCTGCGGACTGAGTCCAACTGCTCAATGCAGACTCCTCTATCTAGAAAAACTGACTGCTCCACACTGTCTCTCACACACACACTCGGCTCAAGGTCCCACCCATCTTAGGTAAAACCGCCCACTATGCTAATCTACTTGGCTAGCAGAGGTTAGCCCCAGGGGATCCTTGTTAAGCTAGTTCCTGGGATTAGTCTCCATTCTATAAGCTTCAATGCACTACCCCTACATTATTTCCCTAACAATACCAGAGGCAATTAGTCTGGGTGGGTAACATCTAAGAGGAGATTTGGCTAAGATGTTGGTACATAGGTAAAAGGTCAGAAAGAAACGTCTGATTTTTTTCTTTAGCTGTCATATTTTGGTGGACATCTAGCACAAGCGTACAAGGACATATCTGAGCTACCTCTGAGTTAGGGGGTGCCAGGCGACAATGCGGGTGCAGGAGACTGCCTTTCCTTGAAGGTTTCGCCTCAAATACTGCGGTCACGCAAGGCCTGCGTGGCACCCTACCCCACCCCACCAGACCTCTCCAATCCCTAAGTGCCTCAAGTCTCTCTAGGATTAGGTGCATCTTCTCTCCCTGAGGCCAGACCAGGCACTCTGTTGTGTATATGTCAGGGGCCTCATATCAACTGGTGTATGCTGCCTGGTCGGTGGCTCAGTATCTGAGAGATCTCAGGGGTCCAGATCAGTTGAGACTGCTGGTCTTTTATGGGGCCACCTTCCTCCTCAGCTTCTTCCAGCTTTTACCCAGTTCAACCACAGGGGTTCCTGGCTTCCATCCATTGGTTGGGTGCTAGTATCTGCATTTGACTCTTTCAGCTGCTTGTTGGACCTCTCAGAGGGCAGTCATGCTAGGCTCCTGTCTGCAAACACACCACAGTATCAGTAACAGTGTGAGAGCCCTAGGCCTCCTATTAAGCTGGATCCCAATTTGGGCCTGCCACTGGACATTCTTTCCCTCAGGCTCTTCTCCATTTTTGTCCCTGCAGTTCCTTCAGACAGGAACAATTCTGGGTCAGAGTTTTCAACTATGGAACGGCA
This sequence comes from Montemys delectorum, assembly GCA_019843815.1. NCBI lineage: Eukaryota > Metazoa > Chordata > Mammalia > Rodentia > Muridae > Montemys > Montemys delectorum. The sequence continues at coordinate 20,687 of JADRCD010000169.1, forward strand.
ACCACATCATTCCACTTGATGTCCAGGGCAATTGGTAAAAGAACTTCCCTAACAGATACACCCACTGGGAGTCCCAAGGAACCCAGTGGCCTCAGGACCCATCAGTCCCCAAACCCCCACTCCCTGAATTATACTCCCCTTCTGTGGTGACTTCTCCCATGGCAGAGTACCAGCTTGTCTGCTCCTCTGAAGACACCACAGTCTCAAGCCTCCAGGAGGTCTGCTGCATGAAGAGCAACTAAGCAACAAACTCCACAGTCTGAAGGTCTCACAGGAGATGTGTTGCATCCAGGGCAATAAATTAGCAGCCTGTCTGTCCCTCTGAAGACCCCACAGCCTATAGGCTTCACAGGAAGTATGCTACAGCCAGGGATACAGGCCTACCAGGAAACTGGCACAAACCCAGGGACACAAGAGGTAAGATCCAGAGAGAGACACCTAAACAAGCTAATACTAGGGACAACCAGATGGCAAGAGGCAAGTCCAAGACTATAAGCAACAGAAGCCAATATATTTTGACATTAACAGAACCTGGTTCTCCCACCACAGCAAGCCCTGGATATGCCAACATACCTGAAGATCTAAAAGATGACCTAAAATTCTATCTCTGAAGATAATAAGAGTCCTTTTTTAAAATTGGGTATTTTATTTATTTACATTTCAAATGTTATCCCCTTTCCCGATTTCCCCTGCATCCCCATCCCCCCTCCTCCTGCTTTTATGAGGGTATGCCCCAACCACTCTCACACCCTGCCCTCAGATTCCTCTACACTGGGACATCAAGCCTTCACAGGACCAAGAGCCTCTTATTCCATTGATGCCCAACAAGGCTATCCTCTGTTACATATGCAGCTGAAGCCCTGGGTCCCTCCATGTGTACTCCTCAGTTGGTGGTTTAGACCCTGGGAGCTCTGGTTGGTTGATATTGCTGTTCTTCCTATGGGGTTGCAAACCCCTTCAGCTCCTTCAGTCCTTTCTCTAAGTCCTCCATTTGAGACCCCATGATCTGTTCAATGTTTGGTTGTAAGCATCCACTTCTGTATATGTTAGGCTCTGGCAGAGCCTCTCAGGACATAGTTATATCAGGCTCCTGTCAGCACACATTTCTTGGCATCTACAATAGTGTCTGCATTTGGTGACTGTATATAATAGATCCCCAGGTGGGGCAGTCTCTGGATGGCCTTTCCTTCGGTCTCTGCTCTACACTTTGTCTCCATATTTGCTCCAGTGAGTGTCTCTTACCCCTTCTAAGAAGGACCGAAGCACCCATACTTTGGTCTTCCTTCTTCTTGAACTTCATATGGTCTGTGAATTATATCTTGGGTATTCAGAAGTGGGTTACCTCACTCACAATGATATTTTCTAGTTCCATCAATTTGCCTAAGAATTTCATAAATTCATCGTTTTTAATAGCTGAGTAGTACTCCATTGTGTAAATATACCACATTTTTTGTATCCATTCCTCTGTTGAAGGACATCTGGGTTCTTTCCAGCTTCTGACTATTATAAATAAGGCTTCTATGAACACAGTAGAGCATGTGTCCTTGTTATATGTTGGACATCTTTTGAGTATATGCCCAGTAGTGATATAGCTGGGTCCTCAGGTAAGACCATGTTCAATTTTCTGAGGAACCATCAGACTGATTTCCAGAGTGGTTGTACTAGCTTGCAATCCCACCAGCAATGGAGAGTGTCCCTCTTTCTCCATATCCTCAATAGCATCTGCTGTCATCTGAGTTTTTTATTTTAGCCATTTTGACTTGTATGAGATAGAATCTCAGGGTTGTTTTGATTTGTATTTTCTAGATGACTAAGGGTATTGAACATTTCTTTAGGTGCTTCTCGACCATTCGAGTTTCCTCAGTTCAGAATTATTTGTTTAGCTCTGTACCCCATTTTTAATAGGGTTATTTGCTTCTCTGGAGTCTAATTTCTTGAGTTCTTTGTATATATTGGATATTACCCATCTATCAGATGTAGTATTGGTAAATATATGAAAATATAATAAAGCACCATTTTGTACAATTTGTATGCATGCACTCATTAAAAAACAATAGCTAATCATGACAGTTTATCTGCTCATAGCAAATCCATCAAGATAAACATGCATTAGTCTAGTGTCAGTGATAACATAGCTATTATTACAAGTAGGATTAAGATTATTATTTTATTTTTATTGTTTGAGAATGCCATGCATGTGTATAATGCATTTGATCAAATTCAATCCCCATTTCCTCCTCTCCAATTTCTCCCTATTCTACTATTACTTTTCCTCCAAAGCTCACATAATTGTTTCTTAAATCCAGAGAGTTCTGTCCACATGTGCCTGGTCTAATGCAACATGGACATCCTGTTAGTACCCACATGTCTGAAGAAAATAATAACTCTCCCTCTCCTAGAAGCCATCAGTTGTCAGTAGCTCCTCAGCCAACTCCATAGATGAAATTCATGCCTGGTACCATTAACTAGACCAAGAACCAGGTTCACAGGTCTTGGGAGAACTTAGTACTATTGTTCAGCTAAGTGTACATGATATTAATCTTTCTCCAAGCACTTATCTTCATTCTTGTAGATTAGCACATCTAGTAAATTCTTATCAGAGACTTTTAATAGTTGAAATTAACATTTAATTATTTAGTTATTCATCCATTTCTTGAGAGCTGATTAGATTACTATTATTGTTCAACTTGATAATGTGTCAGAAAGTTTGTTTTCATGGGAAAGATAATATTTGTCTACTAGGTATTTTTAGTACTAGCTTGTACCTTTGCTTGTAAATTGTTTTTCAGCTTAGTTTTTAATCTTATTTTTTTGGAAATGATACCAAATCTAGGTTGTTTTATTTGTTTGCTTTAAATTTGGTGTTTTTCCTGCTGTGTGGTTAAGTCTCTCCTTCTACAGACTCTGCTTCATGCATAATAACTGTTCTAGTGTTGATGATATGTGTGTAAGTCCCTTGTGTCCTGGGGGCTCAGAATCTAAGTGATCTGTGATTCACTATATGTAGTTATGTGGAGAAATCCTAAAAGGGCACAGACTAGCTGTCTTGGGCCACTCATTGGTTCCCAGAAGCTCCACCTCCAATTCATGTGTTGGCCATTCCACTTAAGGAGTGAATGAGACTAACCACTGTCAATCAATTATCCATTTTTTTTTGTAATTTCATTAAGTACATTTAGATTACATCCATCCTCTGCTCTGAAGTTTCAACTCCTCCAAGCCTTCTTATAAGTTCCCCTTTTGCCTGGTATGTTTATTTCTCATTAGCACATTGTGGGACTATGTCAGCATGGTTTCTGGTTGAGCCAGGTTTGAAACCCTCCTGACCCCGCAGGTGACCCCAGAAGTGATAATCCTGAAAGAGAAAGTATGCATTTTGTCACACTCTTGGATACCAGGCTCCTAACAGGAGGCCACAGCTCTCCATAATTCTAGGCCACAGCTCTCCATAATTCTGTGGACATCAGTCGTGTAAGGGCAATGCCCCAAGCCCCTCCACAGATAGAAAATGTGACCACAGGTCATGTAGGCTCAAGACAGATCTCCATTTTAATGAAGCACCTAAAGGTCTGAAGGGCTTAGTCAATAAACTCTCCTTCCTAGACACTCTTCCCTGCAAAAAGTATTTAACCTCAGGCCCACCCTGAGAAAGTGGGGTATGGTTTTACTCATCACAACTCTCCACCATGACAATAAATGTCTTAAAACCATGGACTGTCTCTTTTCATCAAGATCTGCAATGGGGAAACAATGGAGCAGGCCTTTGTCTAAAGAGCTATATTTAATCCTCCACAGGAGGCCTCTTAGCACTCCTACTCACAATCTCCCCCAAGCAAAGCCACCCACTGAGCAATCCAAAGACTCTCCTACCAGCAGGACCTAGCCAGAGCTCACTCTTTTCCTCTTTGGTCCTCTTTGGTCCTGATCTAGATCCAGCTCAAAGGGCAGCACCTGGGTGGCCAAGAGTCTGAGAACCTGATGACTCTAGCCTCTGTAGGTCCAGGGATCCCCAAGCCGACTCTGGAATTCTCCCGGAGCCTCAGACTGTGCTCCTCAACCCAGGAGCAGATCCCACATCTGCTTCCCATAGCCTGATGCCCACCAGTGGCCTGAGCCCTGGGGTGGACACGGGATTCCAATAACCTCACAGTGCATGTGGCAAATCTCTCACTTAATTGTTTAGAAACAATTAAAAGCATTTATCACCCCACACATACCAAATCTTCATCTTCAGAAACTTTCTCCATCTACAAAACTAGAAGCATGAAGTACTGTTGACATCAATTGGCCTAGTCTGTAAGGATAAGATTTGCAAGCATAGAAGCCAATCAATCAATTAACATACAAATATTAATTAATTAAAAACAAATCAATTAACATACTCCTTTAGCCTTTGTTGGTGAAAAGAACTTCCCAGAGGTATAGGTTGGAGACTGGAGACTTGAAATAAGAGTAAGAGATGAGACAAAGGATGCCTAACAAGAGGAAGAGAGTTAAGAATGAGCTTGGGGCTGGGTGGGAGACCCTCTCTGAAATGACTTAGGGAGGCTTTCTCATAAGCTAAAGCACCAAGAATCAATTTAACTAATTTCTGGATTATTTTATGTTTCAATGGAATTTGCCTACGAGATCGGTCAACTCCTCAGAGGTGTGACACCCTCTGGTAATGGCTAGGCAATGACAAGCTAGTGACTACCCAGAAGGTTTCTGTGCCTAAGATTGCCTGTAGCATGCTTTGGAGTCTCTATAAGGGTGAACATAAAGATATCATAGGCATCTGCTATAATTTCGCACACACAGAAAATCTTGATACATCATTCTGAAAGTTATTTTCTATCTATGTATGTTTTACTTTTCTAAAACTTAGTGAGAAAATAAGGGGATGGGAGAGTAGGGAGGGAAATGAAAATGAAGAAAACCAGTTAATGTAATTTAGTGATGTGCTAACATTGCATTAATTGATGTTTTAGAAATAGGAAGAATTTCTTCTCAAAGTTATATCATCTGCTTCTCTTAGTATCAGAAACAGCCACTCAGACCTCAAAATCAAAAGAATGAACATTTTATTGGAGAAAAAAATAATACAGTTAAGTTAAAAAGCTACATTTGCTATGTTCTGTAAGTATAGAGGTTTAAAATGTATACATTCATAACAACGTTTCACTACATAAAGGAGAACCTGTTTACCAGTGCGACTCTATATAATGAGTTGCAGTCATCATATTTATGCTTACAATTTCTGAAGTGATACATTAAATTTTAGGACTATATAAACACTTGAAAGATGAACATATTTTTAAAAAGCATACTCTTCATATATGCATTGTATTTAATTCAATGACTCAGCTTAAAAATTAAAACATACACACACACACACACACACACACACACACACTCATATATACAAATGCTGTAATAAGCAGCCAGGGACATATTGAGCCCAGTGTTTGATTCCCTTCAGAACTAGTAGGTTGCCAGCATAGTCAGAGTGAAAGTAGATATGTAAAAGAACTCAAGAAATACTTTAGGCTTTCAAATTTTGTTCTTTCATTAACTGATTGTTTCAGGAAAAATTGGGGGAATTAACTAACTTAGCTGAATGTTGTTTAGTGTAATGAAATTCTACGGCCCAAAGAATAAATTTTCTAGGCACTAGGTCTGGAAAGAGTAGGTCCATATCATCTTTCTTGTATTTTGAAGCTTTGTGTGTAATTTAGATCCTAGAAGAGGTTCCCTTGCTTAAAAAAGTGTGAAAATAACCTGAGGTTATTTGATACTTTAAGATATTTTATAAAATCCACCAATACACAAGTGTCATAAGTTAAACTTTTATTGGAATAGTAACAAGTTAGTTTTGCTTCTATAGTATGAAAGCATAACATATCAAATGATAGACCTACAATCAATATGAATCATTCTGTTGTGTATGTAACTAGTTACTATTTTAGATGCTCTCCTATTATGGTATGTCCTGAGCTAAGTAAAACAACAACTCTTAAAAATGAGACACAATGATAAATCATTTCCAAAAAAATAAAAATAAAACCAAAACTAAGCACCTTAAAGTGGACAATATATTTTTTTAAAAAGTGAATGAAGTACTGTCTGAGTTCTTCACCTCTTACGAATGCATGTCAATAGAACCAAGCTTGTCTTGTGATTTTAATGCTGGAATATCCAGGGTGAAAAATTTCGGGACAGTGCAAAATAAATTTTCACTAAGCATAGACGGCTTTTATCAAATGTACAAATTTGTCTTTTGAAACACCAGAGGGCGCCAGGGCCTGCAGCATGGTCAACACAGGGGTAATTTTACCTTTCAGGTCATACATACAACACACACAAACACACATACACACACACACAAAGAAAAAACAATATCCACTTGAAGAATGATCACTTCTAAAGAAATATATTTATATGTAATAACATAGTATTGTTAAATAAAGATAAAACAGATTCAACTGTCATATATTGATGAAGATTAGAAAGTTTTGCTATCACTTTTGAATCAAGAATTGAGTGACTATAAGGATTGGTTTTAAAACCATTGACATTAACAATTCATTTAGCACCATATATTTAGCACCAGAATGGGCAACTATTGGTCCTTCATACCTAATAGTAACAACTGTAGTTTCAAAGAAAACTCAAAAATTGTAACAAAATGATGATTGTTTTGTTCAGCACCTCTAACTATTGACTTACTTAATTTCCCATTTTAATCAACATTTTGCAATTCCAAGTTGAGTCATGCCTCAATTTTTAAAAGGCCTTTCCATGGGTTTAAATATCTTCACCCACACACACACAAAATACAAAACCCCTATAAAAACAAAAAACAATATCAACTACTACTAGAAATATAACTGTATCTCCTAAATACTTCAGTAGGTAAGTCTTTCTACCTATAATAAGATTCACATCCCATGATATTGTGAAATCTAAATACTAAGGAGAAAGACAGCCCAGGGTTTAGTACTGCCTTCCTTTAGGAAAGCATTCAACTCATCCATTTATTTCTGTACTATTTACCAAACAAGGAGTGAACTTACAACACTTAAAGTAGTATAAATATGCACTGGATTTATAGTATATATATAGAAATAAAATGTTCATGAACATATCAAGTGCAGATAACAGCAGAGCTGGATAAAAGTTCTAGGGAAGCTTTGATGGTCACAGACATGATGATGTCAAAAGCAAAAACAATAGTGCTAATCACTTGGCTTCTGTATTATTAAAGTAAGCTTGTCTATCATTACAAGAATGCTAAGACCACACCTGCACAGTTTACATACATTTCTAGGAAGTAGTGCATCAATTTCACATTTAGTTGTTTTTTCCTATGTGAAGGTTAAAAAAATTATATTGTAGCAACATGTTATGTTTCCACTAAATAATTAGTATTGGGAGAAATCAATAGTCAGTCATATTACTTTTTGATGAAAACTTTCAAAATAAAATCTTTAATGCTGACTATTTAAAGCTGCCTGTATGATACAGTTTGTAGCCAGGTGTTCCATCTCTGAGAATTACAGTTAAAATCCAAAAACCTAGCACCCCTATGGAAATGTAAGACATTATATTGATATAAGCAAAATATCATTTGCAATGGCCTAAGAAAGAGAATATTTCACATGGCCATTTTACATACCACTGTTAAAAAGTACAGAGTAACAAATATACCCGTTGTGTTTTTTGGCTTAGTTGTAAAGTTATAAATAAGCTACTGGTTCTGGTTGTAGTTTTGAAACTGTTTTGCATGCCTGGAGTTCAATTCCATGCCATGCATGACTTTTTTGGACATTTGTTATATAAAAGCATTTATGTCTTAGAGAATTTTTAGTCTTTCAAAGTTATGAAAGGGCAAGCTTCATTTTAACTTCTACAATTTTAGACTTTTAAACTAATTCTGAAAAATCCACTGAATTAAATAATTTACACTACCGCCGGTATGTAACATGCTATGATAAATGCAATTAATTACAAGAGTTCATGCCAAGAAGAAGCTCTGTGAGTGATTGTTTTAACATTCATAAATGTCAGCGAGGCAGTGGTGGTGCATGCCTTTAATCCCCAGCACTTGGGAGGCAGTGGCAGGTGGATTTCTGAGTTCAAGGCCAGCCTGGTCTACAGAGTGCGTTCCAGGACAGCCAGGGCAATGCAGAGAAACCCTGTCTCAAAAAACAGAAACAAACAAACAAAAAAAAACATTCATAAATGTCTGTTAATGTGGTGGATTGACTTTTCTGTGTAAGTCTGGGAACTACATAACAAATATCATTATTATTTCTTTGAACTGAGAAACCCTACTACACATATAAGCTAGAAAATAACCTGGAAATAAGAATTGTAAACTACTGTTTATATGGTTTTTACTTCTGTAACCTTAAGGAAGAAAACATTCTCAAGTAAGTCAAGCAGGTGTCATCAAAATGGAATTCCTATCTCTAGCTACATGGTACAGACCTATAAACCCAGTATTTAAGAGTTAGAGGCAAGAGAATCAGGAGTCAGGTCATCCTTGACTGTAGAATGAGTTAGAGTCAACCTGGGTTATGTGAGACTGTCTCAAGGGAAATAAAAGAAAGAAAAGGAAATTAGGTCAACTCTATATTATGTAATACTTCTTTTCTCTATTGTATTTCTAAAATACTTATTTAAATAAGGTCCATGTATGTTTCCACAAAGGCAGGGTCATTTGATAACAAAGCATTTGGTTTCAATATTGAGTGTTTAAAAGTAATTAGACTATGTATTTGTCTTCAAGAAGGCCAGGTATCCAGATTGTGAATACATCTCCCACTGAACTGAATCAAATTAACTGCCATCCTTCAATGCATCCACCTAAGGAACTGAAGCTGTGCATGGAATTTAAGGATATAGCTTTCTTCTCCTGTTTGCCCTCTGAAAGGACCAGGTTTACTTGCTCTCTAAGTCTATGCTCATGTTCACACATGCATGTACTCACGCACATACATGTATTTTAAATATAATTTGTTGTGTGTCTTGACCCAGATATTTATTGTCCTCTCAAAAAAAAAAGATTTTTTTTAAAATTAAGACACATATTTCCAGATCTCATGGAAGTTTTTGTAGTTATTAATTTGATTTTCATAAACAAAGTTAATGAGGAACTGAAAATTATTCTTCTATAAAACCCATAAAAATAAAGTTTCCTACTTAGTTCCTTGAAAAATACCAAGGAGGGCTATATTAGCAAAATTGTATGTGCTGTTTATGGAGGATCTTGAATATTACCAAGATAGTCAAAAGCTTAAGATTCAAGATAGTAGGTAGATTGACTTTCTCCAACTAATGGAAGGGAAAACAATGAGACATTTGTGCCCTCAACTCCATGCATTTCTTTCTGAACTCCTTCAACTTTTGTTAATGGGTGCCAAGACTCCAAGGTGTGCTAGACTCTTTGAATGGCTTGTTTTCCTGTGCCAGCATGCCATTGCTGTGATTCATAGCTTTTACTTCTGTTGGACTCCATCTATTTCTTGAAGATTTTGT
>JADRCD010000170.1:0-36632 GCA_019843815.1 Montemys delectorum
TTTTTTGGTTTTTTGGTTTTTTGGTTTTTTAGGGTTTCGCTTTTTTTGAGACAGGGTTTCTCTGTTTAGCCTTGGCTGTCCTGGAACTCACTCTGTAGACCAGGCTGGCCTCGAACTCAGAAATTCACCTGCCTCTGCCTCCCAAGTGCTGGGATTGACACTCAATTCTTTAAAAAAATGAACCAAACAAAAACCAACCTTAGCATTTATTGGAAGGGGAAGTTGTCAGACCTCTTTGAGAGCCGGTTCTCTCCTTCCACTCCCTGGGTTCCAGGGATCAAACTCAGGTCATCAGGCTCCAAAGCAAGTGTATTCTCCTGCCCAGCCATTGCATTTCATCCACTCCTAACTCTTAGGAGATGAAGAATTCTATAGCAAACTTAAGATGTCATCAAACTCCTGTTCCCAGCAAAGCTCCTAGCTTTTGACCTTTCCTCACCCTGAAACTACAAATTTGTGCATGTCCTGGTATTCTTCGGTGGCAAGAGTCTAGAGCACTCTCATGAAGATTTATTTCACTGTTTTGTTTTGTTTTTAATTTTCTGTGATTCTCCCCGACCCAGACACCAAGCCACTCCCTCTCCATCAGGCCTGTTTGAGAACTGAGCTTCTGAGCTCTTTATGGTTTCTCAAAACTAGTAAACACAGAAACGGAAATGGCTTCCCAGGAACTGCTTTTTAACACTGACGTTTTCTTCCCTGTTGGGACAATGACCAGTTTTGGTAACCAGCATTTGGGGAGCAGCATACCTCCAATAGCTTTGAAGTGAAGCAGAGATCTGAGCAGGAAACAAGACAAGGATCTAGAATTTTCAAGGTATTCTAGACAAGGATTTAGTATTATCAAGGAACAGCAATACCAAGGATCTTGTAGTTTTGTAAATCAACACAGAGCTTTCAGGTGCTAAATTATCAATTTAAAGTGGAGGGGCAGTTCAAGAATCAGAAGGGGCCTAGAAGTGAGAACTGCACAGTACAGTCTGAGTCTCCAGGGTAATTCCCACCTAGTGAGTATACAAGGACAATTTCATTCAGATACTCGAGCAATATCTCAGTCAGGAAAGTAGAGGCCGTGGGCTCAGAAATTAAAGGCCATCCTCAGCTACAGAGTGAGTCCAAGGCTAGCCAGCCTGAACTTTGAGACTCTGTCTCAGAGAAGAGAGGCAAGGAGAAAGGAGGAGGGAGTGCATTTGAGTTCTATACTGCAAAGGTGAAAAGTTATTAATAACAAGTATATCTTTGTTCTCAAGCCTGCCTTTATTTATTAATTTATATTTTTTAAACTATTTTTTTTTACCAGCTTTCTTTTAAAACCACATGGGTCTAATGGAATTGCTCTCAGCTTGGTGGGGCTAATGTGTCCTGTGCCAGTATCACGAGGGAGTCCCCTGTCCATGCGGGAGCGTGACCCTGTCTACTGTTGCTGTGGCGACTCTTCCCTGCCTTAGATCAGCTCTTTTGTCTGCTGACTGCAAGATTCAGTCCACTTTCCAGCTGGTCCTCCTAGGAACAGGGAGGAAGTCCAGCCTTCAGTAAAGAACCCCGTGCTTTCACTGGCCACCACACGACTTGGGGTTTAGTGACACCCAGTGACCCTCGCCTTGTCCTTCCACCTGTCCCACTTCATCAATGTGTGGTCATTAGGGCAATGGAGAACACTTAGAGTTCACATTCTTCTTCTCTACTGTCAGGTTTTTATTTTGAATAGCATCTATTCCATGGGGCTGGGCCTGGTGGTACACACCTTTAATCTACGTGCCAAGGGCAGGAGTTCAAATCCAGCCTTGGCTCCACAGTGAACGCAAAGTCTCAAGATGAGCAGTGGCTGCATTGAGATCCTGTCTCAGAACAGGGCTCATTTATTTCACTCAGTTGGGAGAAGTAGACCTAGCCATCAGATACAATCACATCACAGATAAATATCTGTAAGAGCTGGGGAGTTCCAGTAACTTCCCCGGGGTCAGAGGCTAAGAAACATTAAAGACAGGATTCGACCACCATGAATGGCACGTCCCTGTGATCCCAGCACTTGGGAAGTAGAGACACAGAACCAGGATCTCAAAGACCTCCTTCCTAGTAAGCTTGAGGCCTACCTGGGCTCTTTGAGATGCTGTGTCAAAAATCAAGCAAGCGCAAAAAGGTTCACACCTAAGACCACGAGACCTGCAAGCTGCAGGCCCTCTACTTGACACTAAACTATCATTTTTTGTGTTTGTGGTTTCAGGTATAATGAAGATGGATTTATTAAAATAGTCGATGCAAATTTTATCGTATGGGAAATCCATGGCAGGAATGACTACACCTTTAATTCTACTATGGAGGAGGTACGACATCTTTGAATTTAAACAGAACTTATTGAACACGCAAATAAAATTTCACTTTGTATGTAAGTTATGTAAGGGAGGTGAAACCAAGCCAAAAGTAGAAAAGAAAGCCAACTGTATATTAAAGTCGGTGACTACTGAGATGCAACTCTGAAAAAGAAGAAGCTGCTGTGTATAAAACAGACAGGGTTTCTCTGTGGCCCTGGCTGTCCTGGAACTCAGTCTGTAGACCAGGCTGGCCTCAAACTCAGAAATCCGCCTGCCTCTGCCTCCCAAGTGGTGGGATTAAAAGCGTGCGCCAGCACTGCCTGGTGAGCATTTTCTTCTCTAATCTTCGTCGAATGTTTAATTCTGGATGGGTTCGCTTTTCTCTTTAAGACATTGGTGCTAAATGTGAAATGGATTTCATCTTTCTCAGTGCCTTTGCACCATTTTACTGTACTGGCCTCGGCTTCAGTGTCTCTCTGCCCTCTTGCTTCCTTCTATCCTTGAAGACCAGCGGATGTCGACCTCCTGGTTCACCCCCCACCTCACCCCCCACCCCACCCCCCACCCCCGTTCTGCCTTTTGTAATTGCTCTTTCCAGCCACTGTGGGCTTTTCTGTCTTGAAGCCTTCCCATGGGGATAGAGCCTTCCAGAAGCTAGCAGCAGGGCTTTCTAAGACTCCCTGGAGATCACAGGCTCAAAGAAAATCAGAAGGACTCCTTTCTGTGTGACATTTTTTCTCACTAGAGATGGATTACCTCAGATATAGCACTCACCTTGATTCTAACAAAGAGAACTGAATTACACTTTTCCACTGTGGGCACGAACCGTCTCTCAAGTACAGAACTAAATCTATAATGTTGCACATCCCTGGGTTTGTTCAGCTTCCAAGATGAAAAACCTTCATCCACATTGATCATCACTGAAATACTTGTTGCTGAGTAGTGGTGGTGCACACCTTTAGTCCCAGTGTGTTGGGGGACAGAGGCTGGCAGATTTCTGAGACCAAGACCAGCCCAGTCTACAGAGTGAGTTCCAGGAGGAGAAGGAGAGGCAGGAGAAGAAGAAAGAGGATGAGGAGGAGCAGGAGGAGGAGGAGATCAACAACTGTGTATATATGTATATTTGTATGGGGGTGCACATGCACCTGAGTACATGTGTGTGAAGCCCAGAAGACAACCCTGCCATCCATTGCATAGAGGCATTGCTGAGAAGTAAAACTTAATAAGAACTACATTTCCCATAATCATCTAGGTGGGTCCATGCCTGGCTCTCTTGACTGCACTGTGAGCAGGAGGTCTACCATTCACCTGTGGACATCCAAACTTCCTGTCACAGTAGTTCATTACAGAAGTGGCTGTGGATGCACTGGTTGAGAGCTGAAAGAAACAGTCCAGAGGAGGAACTTCAAGGAGCTGTCATGAAAAAGCCTGACTTCCCAGTTCACACTTAGGGCACAGTAACCTGGAACAACTGAGTTGGGCTTTGTACAATCCAGAAGTAAGGGTTCAGTTGGGTGGGATGGGGCACACCTGGAATCTCAGCACGTGGGAGATGGAGAAAGTACGACCAGTTCAAAGTCTAGCAACATGTCAGGTTGTAAGCTAACCTTAAGCTGCCTCTACCTAAAACAAACCCATGAGCCATTTGGTTTCAGTGGGAGAGCTCTTGCCAAGTGCCCTGGGTTGGTTTCCTAACATTATACGGCAGGTATGATGGCGCACGCCTTTACTCCCAGAAGCCCAGCACTCAGGGAGGCAGAGGCAGGTGGATCTGAGTTGAAGGCTAGCCTGGTCTACAGATAGGGTTCCAGGACGGCCAGATTTTCACAGTAAACTGTCTCAATAACTGAAAACCAAACCAAACAAATCAACAACAAGCAAGCAAACAAAGATTCCTAAGACCACGATACAAAAAGTTAGATTCTGATCATGTCCACCCCTGCGAACAACGCAGAGACCCAGGACAATGCAACTTCTATTAGACACATGTGCCTAAGCTCAGACACTGCAGCTCACTCGCACTGCTGTACCCCTCCTGTCAGTCCTACTCCGGGACTGTTTCTCATGATTCGTCACATGGCTGCGACACTTTCACAATGACGTTTTTGCTTCTCCTCCCTCTCTATCATTTCCAGTTTTCTTCCCTTCTTTATCTCTTCAGCTTGCTCCACAGTTTGGTCAGCCACTGCCTTGCTTTCCCAGGTATGATCCCTGCATGCTGTCATGGCAACTGTAAATGCTCACCTTCCTCTTACCCTGCTGGTGCCTGTATCTGAGCTGCTGGTCACACATAGTGGACATGTGTGACAATGCCTGGAAACTAGGAGAGCTGGAACATTCAGCGGGACTGGGTACACTGAAACCACACACAAAAGTCAAGTGGAGGAGCTCAAATGTATCCTGGGCATCCTCTGACTGAGCATCAAAGATGGTGGCTTGGTGGTTAAGAGGAAAAAGGAAAGGAAGAGATAGGAGAGAAAGGGAAGTGGGTGAAAACAGGAGCAGGAAGGAAGGACAGGGAAGGAGAGCAAAAGTGGAAGTCATAAACATTTAAAAACTGTGAGCATCACAAGATACAGGAATTGGTGCCTAGCCCAACCTTCATCAGACAGTTTTCATACAGCAACTGATGGAAGAGGAACAGCAAAGAGTATAGGCACCAGAGGGGTCAAGGACACCCCAAGAAAACCCACAGACTGAACTAACCTGGCCTCACAGAGACTGAAGTGAATGGGAGCCTGCGAGGGAACAACCTAAGGCCTCTGCATACATGTTACAGTTGTGTAGCTTGGTCTACTTGTGGGACAGCTAACAGTGAGAGCAAGGGTTATTATCCCTGACCTTTTCCTCCTACTGGCTTGCCTCTTCCAGCCTTAATACAAGGAGAGGTACCTACTCTTGCTATAACTTGATATGCCATGTTTGGTTGATATCCATTGGAGCACTGCCCTATTCAGAATAGATATTGAGGAATGGGGGCGGGGGGAAGAGGAGGGCTGGGAGGAAATAGGAATGGTAAGCTGTGGTTGGGATAAAAATAATAACAGTAAATCCCCTCAAAAAACCTCACAAAAATAAAAAGACAACCTACAGAGGAACAAAGCATTTGCAGATCATATATTTGATAGTAGAATGTCCAGTGTGTTCAGAAATTTAATAATTTAACAAACATGCTAGGCCAAGGATGGCCCCTGAAGATGCTTTACTAGATAAAAGCAAGCTAGTCTGCAGACACAAAAATACTGAACTATTTCACCTGTAAAGGTTAGGTAGTCAAAAGTCTCAGCAGAAAGTAGGATGTTGGTTGTCAGGGCTGAAGATTTGTTCAACTGGGCCCTGGCAGTGGCTGTGGTTACACAGTGGGAACAAAATCAAGGCCACAGTATTGAACATTCTAAGTGTGTAAAACTGTATTGAGTTTAAGTAGTGAAGAAAAATCACTGTCTTTAAATGTAAGGTTTTTTTGAAAAAGATAAATGTTCCAGTGCCTTTAAGATGTATTAGATACTCCAGACTAAGCCACTGCAAAGCCTTCTCCATCACTGCATGCTGTGGTCTTTTGGCAGAACGGTTGTATAAATGAAGCACAGACGTGGGACTCGATGATAGAAGAAAACCCAGGCGTCCCACTGGAGGATGTTTGGGGGCCTCAGGTAAGAAAAGGATTACATTTGGTTGAAGAGTAACTAAAGCTTGATGGAAACACTTTGGATTTAAATTGCTGAGGGTAATCGAACAGTACTTCTCAGTTATTTCAAAATTTCTTGACTTTAGTCTGATTTTTTTCCCCCACTCTGTGCACTCTTTGGTGAAAATTTAATATTTACCACTAAGAATCTGAATCTGCATGGTATCAAATGACCAATATAATGTCATTATATGTAAAAGTATGGAAAGCAAGCCTTTAAAAGACTAGTTGTCTTATGGGGCTGGAGAGAGCACGCACTGCTCTTAGAGTCTGAGTTCTGTTGCCAAATCTATGTCCCATGGCTCTTAACTGCCTGTAACTTCAGCTTCAGGAACCCAGTGCCTTCTTCCAGCCTCCTCCAGTTACACATATACACAAGGACACATAGAGTTTAATCTAAAATGAAACCTTCTTTTGCTTTGTTTTGGTTTTTTTGTTTTGTTTTTGAGACAGGGTTTCTCTGTGTAGCCCTGGCTGTCCTGGAGCTCACTCTGTAGACCAGGCTGGCCTCAAACTCAGAAATCCACCTTCCTCTGCCTCCCAAGTGCTGGGATTAAAGGCATGAGCCACCACCGCCCGGCCTAAACTCAAATCTTAAATAAACAAATTAATTGTGAGCTCCAAGAGGGACAGGAGCTTTGTTCCTTTTGCTCAATGTTACATTCCCAG
This sequence comes from Montemys delectorum, assembly GCA_019843815.1. NCBI lineage: Eukaryota > Metazoa > Chordata > Mammalia > Rodentia > Muridae > Montemys > Montemys delectorum. The sequence goes on from JADRCD010000170.1 coordinate 6,670, forward strand.
CATCTAACTCACTGCAGAAATTAATATGTATTTATAGAGCTTATTCATAAACTATGGCCCATCACCTCTAATAAGGAATAGTTACTACTTAAAATCATAAGGATATAATGTAGTTATGAATTCAGTTCCTACCAAACTTGCCTTCCTGGTTATTTTTGTTGTTTTTAAAACACACTCAAGAGTCTGGGTTGGGCAAACACATCTTACAGAGAGGCTCACTGACTCTGTGGTGATGTTCAGCAAAGACATACATCTAGCAATGAGTAGCTAGAGCAGGAACAATCCTGGAATGAGCCTGAACCAGCATGAAATAGTCTAATGGTGTCCAAGCTTCAGAAGACGTCAGGAAGCTTGCTGGAATAAACAAAACTTGGTCTCACCCAAATTTCTGATTCAGTAAATCTGAAACAAGGGTCAGAATGTTTGTCTGACCGCCCCCCTTTCCCACCTCTCTGCCCTACTCTCTTCCCTTCCCTTCCCTTCCTCTCCTCCCTGCCTTTCCATACCCCTTTGTTCCCAGCACTAGAGATTAAATCCAGGGCATTGTGTAAACTGTGTAAGCATCTGGGTTACAATCCAGCTCCTACACTCCTATTTCTAAAAGTTCCCAGATGAAGCTGACCTTGCTGAGCTTGGGCCTTGGGCCTATACCTTGGAAACCACAGGAGTAGCTTACAACCAGCGAAGATTCTGGAAGGAATATGTCAGGCCCTCAATCCGCATTCTACTGTGTGGAAAGAACAGCACAAGCCAGCTGTGCTGTAGATCTTGGAACTCAGAGAAAACTGTCTGAAAGCAAAAGTGGCATTTCTGTAGGTTCTTGGAGTTGGTGTTGGAATAGATAGGGAGAGGACAGGCACTGCAGGGCTGGCTGACTTCTCTGTGGTACAGGATGAGGTTTGAGTCTCTGAACGTGAGCAAGGATCCTAGACAGAGCACTCTTTGGCTCGAAACGAAGTGAGCTCGTGAGTCTAGGGGAGGTTTGTTTTCTTGAAGACTAGGTAGCTGATGAAGTTAGGGCTTTCAAATGAAAAAGAAGAGGGAAGAGATAATAATTGACCGAGCAGCTCAAAAGTACTACAGGGAACGTCAAATGGGACAGAGAAAGGAGTAACCGTTAGTGAATACCGTCCTTCATATTAAAAAAAGATAGCAAAGGAGAAAATTAGAACAAAAATATTCCCATGTCTCTCTATAAAAATGTACACAGTAATACCAGGAAATAGGTCCTGATGACCAGATCCATTTCGTGGTGATGGGCAGATATCCAGTTCCCAGGCGTAGTGCAAATGTCTCTTTTTCCTTCTTTTTTTCTTTTCTCTTTTTTGTTTTGTTTTGGTTTTTTGATCTCCTTTTCTTTTAATGAAGTTCATGGCTCCCTGTGTTAACCAACTCAGTAAACAAGAATTCTCATGGCCCAGTGTTGACCCAGAAAATATTTTGTATTCTCTTTTTCAAGGAGGGGGGTCTTTCTCCATAACCCTAGCTATGGTAGAACCCATCATATAGACCAGGCTGACTTCAGACTCTGAGGTGTATCTCCCTTTGCCTCCCAAGTGTTGGGATTAAAGTGTGTGCCACCACACCCACCATAGTATGCATTTCCAAGTTGGTTTACTGAAAATCCATGACCCTTTTCTGCACTCCCCACTCACTCGTACACCACATACTGTTGGGCAATTGTAGCAGACATGCAGTGCAGAAAGGTGAACAGAGGTGAGAAATGGTAGAAGATGTGGACTCCTGGTGCCTGTTTGTATTTCATCAGGAGGTATTGTAATGCTCCATTAGACTGAACACATGTGCTTCATATGAAGCTAGAGCATAACTCACCTTCAATACTTAGTATATTGAAGACAGACTATGCCCGTGGTAGCACTGCAGTAAAAGGCCTCAAAATGTAGGGCAAATAAAGAAATCAAGAAGTAAAAACCATCAGATAAATCTAGTGCCACTTACCAACCATATCCCTACCCCAATCACTTGACCCCAACCACTTCACCCCAACCTACACCTACCCACACCCTCACTCTTACGCTTAATTTATACTTAAACTTACATCTCTTACATTAACCTTACCCCTACCCCTGCCAGTACTATTCAATGGCTATAGACAGAATTTGCCTCCTTTAAGCATCCATGATGTGGAAATAAGCATATGATCCAGGACAGATGAAAGTGCAAACTTCTAGACCCAAGGAGACTCATCAGGTTGGGTATATTTGTGGGTAACAGTCTTTCTAAATGGATGAAATCCCATCCATCTCTAGAGGAGCCCAGTAGTCTCTCTCCAAGAGCAATCTTACCCACATAGGGTTAGAACCACCTTGCACATGGGCTGGGCTATGTAAGGGATCCCCCATAAGGTCGTCTCTGAACCAGGAGTGAGGGCTGCTAGGGGATGTGCCAGGCAGTCTCTGGTACTCCAGTGGCACAGTAATAGAAAGGGGTAGCCATCACATCTCTTAATAATGATGTTTCCAAAATGAATATCAGAGAATCTGGGCTGTTGAGAATGATCAGTGGGTAGGAACACTAGCTACTCTTAACAGGGGACCTAGTTTTGGCTCCCAGCATCCAGAAGGCAGCTCACAAGCACCTGTTAATGTCAGTTATTGGGGTTCTGATGCCTTCTTCTGACCTGCACAGGTAGTGTGTATAGGTGATGCACTTGAATACATACAAAACCATACTCATACACGTAAAAATAAAATACAGAAGACTTCTCATCTTAATCAAATCATATGAATCAGATTAAAGTCTGGAAATAACCTCTTTTTTTTTTTTTTTTTTTTTTTTTGTCTTGTTCTCAGAACTATAGGCCGTGTTTTTCTTATGCTATTGGGAAACCAGGAGACCTAAGCCAACCATATGAGATTCTAAACTATACTAATAACAACCATATTAAATGGTCCATTACATATACTGGCATGTATGTGTTTCGCTTGAAGATCTTGGATCCAAACTATAGGTAAGAATAAAATTTTAAGTAAGAATAAAATGATATTTTCTCCTTAAGATTTTTGTTTGTTTGTTTATTTTTTTGGTATAGTTTGATGCCATATAAATATGTCATTTTTGTTGTTCTTGTTATGAGTTTCCTTTTCATTTTGTAGCAACCAGCAAACATGCTATAGAAGCAGGAGATCTCATGTCACCTAGGAATTGGATCACTGAGTTTGAAATTCCATTCTGGTATTGTGTCCCCTTAACATACACATTGACTACTTTTCCTGTTGACATGACCAAACACCTGACAAGAAGGACATAAAGGGTGAAGGATGGATTGTGGCCCAAAGTCTGAGAGTAAAATCTACCGTGGTAGAAAAGGCGTAGTGAGAGGAAAAGGGAAGCGGCTAGTGAAGAGCCACAGTCAGGATGCACAGAGCAATCGAGGTCGGCTCAATTCTTTCCCAGTCACAGAGCCCAGTCCGTGCATCTGTGTGAGCCATGTTTGATGTGGGTCTTCCTCAGTCGGGCACTTCTGGACACAGCCTCACAGAGAGTCCCAGAAGGTGTGTTTCCCGTGGTGACTCAGAATCCAGTCAGCCTGACAGTGAAGACTAACCATCACACCTAGCATGTGCAGGGCCCCGGGTTCCATCCTAGCACTCTTAAGGCTGCACGTCTCCCAGCACTGCCCACGGGCTGAGAATGCTTCCTCGGAAGCGAGGAGAAGCCTTAAGGAAAGGAACCTCTCCTGCTCACAGGTCATGGGCAACTTCACCGATGCACAGCCACGGGTAGGCTAGAGTGACGTCAGAGCACAGAGGGACTCTTGCCAATGTCAGGGGAGAACACGGACAATTCTGATGGCGGTACAAGCCAGTCATCCGAACTGCTTAAAGGGCCCGAGTCGGGCTTCAAGGGTGAAATAATCCAAGAGAAATGGATGTGTGTAAAAGCCCCATCCTGGAAGGTCCTGGGAGACCAGCAATGAGACGGCATGTATAACACACTCAGTCCATGAAATGGGTACTGAGAGCTAATATTTGGACAATGAGTACATAGGATTCTCAACTATTAAAATGGCCATGTACATTTTTTTAACATATTTTTCACTCATTGTTAATTTCATACATGTTGTCTTAGTTGGGGTTCTCTAGAGTCACAGAACTTATGGTAGTCTCTATATAGTAACGGGATCTTGATGACTTACAGTCTGTCGTCCAACTCCCCGACAATGGTCAGCAGCAGTAACTATGAATGGAATTCCAAGGATCTAGCACTTGCTCAGTCCTACAAGGAAAGCAAGCGAAGGAGAGAAAGAGTAAATCTTCCTTCTTCCAATGTCCTTATGTAGGTCTCCAGCAGCAGGTGTGGTCCAGATTAAAGGTGTGTGCCTGGATCTGGAATTAGCTTTGTCCCAGATGACCCTGAACTCAGAGATCTCCCTGTCTTAGTCTGGGATTCATAGCCACTGTGCCTCAAGATCCAGGTCAGAAACTTGTATCTCCCAGCCTCAAGATTAGGATCACAGGTGAGCCTTTCAATTCTGGATTGTAGTCCCTTCTAGATATAGTCAAGTTGACAACCAGGGAGAGCCACTATACATGTTTACAATGGATTTTGATTATATTCATCCCTAATTCCTTCTAGATCCAAGTCCTTCTTCTATCTCAGACCACGTTCCATGGTCATGTTGTGTTGTTTTCTTTTTTTAAAACTGATTCTAGTTTGTGCTGCCTGCATATTCATGGGTGTGGGTTTATTTACTGGACTGTAGTTAACCCACAGGAGCCATAGCATTAAAGGGAAGTGGCTCTACTTCCCTCAGAAGCCATCAAGTGTGATAGTTCCTCTGTTAGAGGTGGGAAATCGTGATCTTCTCCTCTCTCCTTAATGAAATGTTGATTGGCTTGGTCGTGTACAGATCTTATGCAGGCAACCATAGCTGCTGTGACTTCCTAAGTGTGGCGTGCCTGTTGTGTCTACAGTATTTCCTCCCCTTTGACTCTTCCCCTCCTCAAGCGTCTCTGTATTTGGGGAGAAGGAACAGGACATAGATGTCTTCTTTGTAGCTGAGCACCCACAGACAGTTATTTTCAGCACTGTGACAACAAGGTTCTTGTTAACTGCCATCCACTGCACAAACAAACGTCTGTGCTCAGGTCTGAGTGCTGCACTGACCTATGGGTGTAGACATACAACTTAGAAGGCATTCGGTACTGTGCCTGTTCAGCAAGGAAAAGTAATAAGTTCACACCTAGGACAGGTAAGTTTCCCTGCCAGGGCCTCTTGGCCAGATTGGCAGCACCAGACAGCATTTCCTCTTGTGGCATGAGCACAAAGGGACCACTAGTGCGAGGCAGGGTGGGGAGGTCTTAATGATGGTGGGATAATAGAATCCAGGTGATAGAAAAGAGGAAAGGAGAAAGAGTTTTAAATGTGGCAAGGGATAGAAGGATAAGGCAGAGGAGGTGGGGAAAGCAGTAACGAACACTGAGGGTTCTGAAAAGGCCATATAGAAACCTACTGTTTATAAACTTCATGGACACATAGACAAGTTATATACGTATGGATTCAATTGTATAATCATCAAATTATAATCATCAAATTATAGAATCAATTCATAAAACATTGTATTATATATGTTACATATAAATGTATATGTTTATACTTATAAATATACATGTGAGTTTAATCAGAATTGCCCCTACTCAGGGTATAATGCTTTGGCAGAGGGCAGGTCCTGGCAGACTTTTGTTTCCTTCTGAGGAAACAAATACATCAGTCCAGAAAGTAAACCCTCCATGCCACCTGCTTGGCGATGTCGCCATTATGCCTCTTCCTGTGAGGTCCTGTTTCGAGTATACCCTGTTGATTTTAATTATGTAAGTTCATTTGTTTATTTCTATGCAACACTGGAACTGAGCTGAGGCCTCGCACCTGCTAGGTAAGTAAGTAGCTTACCACTATGCTACAACACCAACCCTTGTCCTGAGAGACAAAGATCCTTAACCAGTCATTTACTCTGTAGCATTTTCTCTGATGGTAACCATACTTTCTTCCTCTAAGTATGAATCCATTCGACTTTTGCTTCATCCTAAACAATATGGAAGAGCCCATTCCTATGGAGCATCCCCTTCCTGAGACCTCGGGACTCCACTTGGCTTGAGACACAGACACACGTCTCGGGGCCGTCACGAACAGTGTCTCGGGCCCTGCCTGAAGGTGGAAGAGAAACACAGATGTAAGAATTTGAGCTCAGCAGACCTCTCCAATCAGACTTTACACTTTGTCATGCATGACTGCTATTGCCAGCCCGACAGGATTCAGAATCACCAAACAGATGAACTTCTGGACATGTCTGTTAAGATTTCTCTAGACTAGGTTAATTGAGGACGGGAAGACCCACTCTGAAAACGTGGGCAGCACAGCTCCATGGACTAGGGCCCACTACTGGTCAAAAAGAGAAAGTGAACTGGGCACAGCGCTCATCACTCTGCTCCTCCTCACGTGGGTCAGCTGTGACCAGTTGTCATGCCTTCCTCCCCATGATGGACTGTCTGTCCTTGAGGTGTGAGCCAAAGCCGACCCTTTCTTCCTCCAGTTGTTTTGATCAGGAGTTTGGCCTTAGCAATGCAAGACCTGAGCCTCAGCTCCCGCATCTGGAAGGAAGGGTTCTCATGAGGACCAACATAGAACATGTGTGCCTTCTGCATTCCAGGCACACAGTAAATGCTCACTTAAACAGCACCTCGGCATGCAATGGTTAACTGTGTGATACCTCTGAAAAGACTTAGGATTGTTCGGTATTATTAAAGTCATTATGGCCGTTGCCTTGGAAACTACCACCCAAAGTGTGTAATGCTGTGAGGACTGAAACTCTATAGATGCCACATTGGAAAACAGTAGTCCTAACTGTGCGGCAAATGCATGTCTACTGTGCCCTTGTCAAGAAAATGACACCGTAGTAAGGTTCCATAAGGTCTGACTGTGAGCATAGATATGGAGATTTTAAACGCATTCAACTTAATCGTTAATACCATCGCCTTTTCTAATTTGCAGTTTCTGTAACCTGACAACTATTTTTGCGGTTGAGAGCTTAGGAATGATTCCCAGGTAATGGGCACTACCTCGTGAGCTGCAGTTTTTGTTTGCTTGTTTTATTCTGTTTCCCATGTTGGCTTTTTTGAGACAAGATCTCGTAATCCAGGCTGACCTAGGACCCTTGGTCACCCCATCTCAGCACAATGCCTGGGAGAAAGACAGTGAGTTGTGCTGATCATGGTTCAAAAGAGAACCCTTTGCTTGATCACAGTGAGATAACTGCAGGCCCAGAGAAACTAACACTACAAAGATCTGCTCCAGGCAAACACTGAGACCTCAAGTAGAAAACAGCCCTTAAGTGTCTACATTAGAAAGTAAGCCCTGTCTTGGGACATACCTCTGCAGAATCCCAGATGAAAGACAGGAAGTGAAGTGCCCTCAGTAGAGAGTGCCTTCCAATACCCTCCAATACACAGACACTCACAAACACTCACACCCAACACATACTCGCACACATTCTCACACACACATATACTCTCACCCATGCCGTCACAAATACACTCATATGTACACATTCATATGGATACACAATCACTCACGGAGTCATACACACACACACACACACACAAACACATATACACACACACATGCTCACCTGTCTTCTCACAAATAAATCCACAGACTTACTCATATGCATGCTCTCACACACAATCACAAATGCTTGCTTACCACCAGCCATGTAACCAAGCCCTGAGCCTGGAAGGGTAGCTCCCTGTACTCTGTAGCCTGAGGGGAGAGGGTCACTAGAGCCCAGTTCCAGGCCAGCCTGGAAGCACACTAAGGCCAGGACTCCCTGTGTGACCCCGTCCATCCCTCTGTATTTGTGTCAGTGAGTGGTGACAGCATCCTCATGCTGATGGTGCCCAGAGTTTGCAGTTGTCCTTATTCTTTTACCTTCCTGGAATGCCACATGTTAACAATTGCTGGGACTTTTGAATACGTCGTGGACCTAACCCTTCTCTCCATTTCCTCACCCGCATCACGCCCTTCTCGAATCCTGTCTCACACCCACGCAACCCCCTCCTCCTGCTCTTTGCCTAAACTCCAACTCTTTTCTTACTGTATGCCTTCTGTTCTCTGATGCATGCCCACCTGTTTTGGTTTTTGTTTGTTTTCTTGGGGCTGGGAGTGTTGGTTTTTGGTGTGAAAGTATTCAGTCAGACTTTGGCTACTTTGTGGGTTCTTCGACTCTTCCTGATCCCTTTCATCCACTCTTTTAACCCTCTAACACTAGATACAAGGAAAAAAAGGATAGAGGGGGAAGTGGGGGGGATGTTGTTGATAAGACTATTTCCTGCTGAGTAGAAGCATAGAGTTCCTTGGGGCAAGTTTTATCTTTGCCATCAGTATATATACTTTTTTAAAGATTTATTTATTATTATAAATAGGTACACTATAGCTGTCTTCTGACACACCTAAAGAGAGCATCAGATTTCATTATGGGTGGTTGTGAGCCACCATGTGGTTGCTGGAATTTGAACTTCCAACCTTCGGAAGAGCAATCTCACAAACCATTTTTTTTTTTTTTTTGAGACAAGGTTTCTCTGTGTAGCCCTGGCTGTCCTTGAACTCACCCTGTAGACCAGGCTGTCCGCGAACTCAGAAATCCTGCCTCTGCCTCCCAAATGCTATGATTAAAGGCGTGCGCCACCACTGCCCGGCTGTCATCCTTATATATTATTTCTTCTTCTTCTTCTTCTTCTTCTTCTTCTTCTTCTTCTTCTTCTTCTTCTTCTTCTTCTTCTTCTTCTTCTTCTTCTTCTTCTTTTTCTTCTTTTTCTTCCTCAACCTCCTCCTCCTCCTCTTCCTCCTCCTCCTCGTCATTGTGAATGACCATGACCAAACTACAGCCCACCACAACCAAACTCTCAGGGCCCTAGCATTTATAGACCCTCTGAAAAGTCCGCAGAATCCCAAACATCGAACAACCACAGCACTGTGGTCAATCTGAAACACCCTACATCCCACACCTGGGATTAAAACAAAAGCAGGGTTCTATTTCCCACAACAGGTAGAGTGTGTGTACATGTGTGGGTGGGTGTCTTTTTTCCTTTTCCATTTTTCCCTCAGTGCTGGAAAGCACACCCAAGATCCTTATTCCTGGTAGACAAGGCCTCTGGCCATTGAATCCCATCCCCAGTCCCTTTGCCTGTCCCTCCTCATTTTTACCCACACTGTCCTGTGGGTTCTACAGTTCCATTCACACAGAACTAGGTTCCATACCAGCATGCCCAGAAGGTCCTCCTAGATTCTTCATGTGTCTATGGCCTTGCATACACATCTCTCCTTTCCTAAAGCACTGTTCAGCCACAGCCACTTCCTCCACTCCCAGGCTTCACTGGCTGACTCTGACCTACACTCGGATCTGTCCTCTCCACAGCCCCACAGGTTAGCCTCGGACAGGGCAGGTTTAACCACCTTGAGGACCAATGCTGGGGCTTCCCTCTCCATTCCCTGCTGCCAGCAAGGGAGGGAGCTGTTCTAAGACAGTGGGATTGAGCAGATTAATGGGCAGAGCATGGAGAAGGACATTCTGACGGCCTTTGTTGTTGTTCTTGCAGATCAAGTGCCTACCTGGTAGCTGCCTTGATTTTTGTCCTGATGCTCACGTTCATCAGCATTCTCGTTCTGAGCTATTTCTGGTATTCGAAGATTTATAGGCAGTTTATTATTGAGCCGCTTCACAAGCCTCCTGCAAAACAGAAGAAAAACTAGAAAGTGTGAGAGTTAACTCTGAATACATATATATATTTAGATAAGATCCATAGAAGTAATTATATAAAGAATGTATGTTTGCCTAAGAAACATTAAATATAAGCTCATACTATTATTAAATTCAATATCTTAAAAAAAATTGTTATATTACATGCCCAAATAGCATATCTTATGTTATTGTGTTTGTTATTCCATTTTAATGATAGCGTATATATTGTTACATTTGCATTTAAAAAATAAAAAAAAAATCTACTATTGCCTAATACGATGATTCCTAACAATGAAAGTTTTTGACAATGAATAAATATGTCAAGTATTTTTTTATTGGATCATATGGAACTGTTTATAGTTGTGGTTAATTTATATATAAGAACTTAACAAAAGCACATTTATTTAAGTCATCTGATTTTAAATAGATTCGGGAGCTTTTCTAGTAGTAGGCTTCACATATGAGTTGCAGATATTATATAGGAGAGGCCATCTTGGGTTTATTTTGGCTTATGGTCTCAGAAGACTAAGAATCATAGCAGAGAGCCAGGCGGTGGTGTCACACGCCTTTAATCACAGCACTTGGGAGGTAGAGGCAGGTGGATTTCTGAGTTCGAAGCCAGCCTGGTCTACAGAGTGTGTTCCAGGACAGCCAGGGCTACACAGAGAAACTTTGTCTCAAAAACAAACAAACAAACAAACAAACAAAGAATCATAGCAGAGAGACAGCAACAAGCTGCAGACATGGCAGCAGGAGCATGAAGCCAAGAAAGAACACATATTTTTAAATGCTACAGGAAGCAGAGAAGGGGGGGGCGGCTAGCTGGAAGCAGGGCAAGGCTTTGTCTTGGTTGCTATTCTATAGCTGTGATGGGACATCATGGCCCTCAGCAATTCTTACAAAAGAAGACATTTAATTACGGCCTTGCTTCCAGATTCAGAGGTTTAGTCCATTATTATCATGGCAAGAAGCAGGCATGGTGCTGGAGCAGTAGCTGAGAGCTTTGTATCCTGATGCACAGGCAGCTGACAGAGAGACACACACTGGGCCTAGCATTGGCTTTGGAAACCTCAAAGCCCAAACCAGTGTCATACCTCTTCCAACAAGGCCCCACCAACTCCATTTAGGCCACATCTCTTAAACATCCACAACTGGAGACTAAGCATTCAAATATATAAGGCAATGGAAGCCATTTTCCCTCAAACCACCATATTCCACTCCCCTGCCTCCCCCCCCCCCCCCCCCATAGACTAGTAGTATCATGATGCAAAATGCATTTATTCCAAACTCAAAAGTCCTTATACTCTATAACAATCTTAACACTTTAAAAACTCAAAGTCCAAAGTTTTCTGAGATCTCTTAACTATAAACACATGTAAAATTAAAAGGAAAGTTACATACTTCCAACATATAATGGCACTGAATATACATTACTATTTCATTTCAGTTTATGTTTATTCAAGACAGGGCTGGCCTTAACCTCATAAATTTGATTGTCTCTGGACTACAGACTGAAAGTTATTAAATACATCCCCTTAATATAGAGAGACATTGTCCATGCTCAGTGACTCTGAAGAACCATTACACACATCCCAAAATGTTAGAGAGGATGATACAAATGTCTCCCGTAAGGTTTGGCACTCCACTGGCCCACTGACGACAATGCACTAACCCTCTGAAACTGGGACATTTGACCAGTTAAGAGTCTGCTACAATAAGGAGACTATTTGTCAAACCTGAGAGCAGCACTAATCTAGGAATATATGAACATGTGTATTTGGAGCTGAATTCCATCTTCAGAAACGTTTAAATTTAAGACAGGCATAGTGGCTCATGTCTTTTATGCCAGCACAGTAGATAGAGGCAGTCAGATCTTTGTGATTTCAAGGCCACCCTGGTCTACAAAGCAAGTTCTAGGGGAGCCATGGTTGGTATACACCTAAATCCTGTCTTTTTTTTTTTTTAAGATTTTATTCATTTTATGTATATGAGTACTAAATAAATAAATAAAAATCTTTTTTGAAAACTTTTTTAAAAAGTTGCACTGTCATACACTCATATATAAGCATCGGCAGCCAAACTTCATAATGTGTCAGTAATGCTTTTGGTATTTCTTTTAAAGAGAATGGATTGTTTAAAGTTGTGTTTTAGCTGGGCAGTGTTAGCATGTGCCTTTAATCTCAGCACTTGGGAGGCAGAGGCAGGAGGATTTCTAAGTTCGATGCCAGCCTGGTCTGCAGAGTAGCCAGGACCCCCAGGGCTACACAGAGAAACCCTGCCTTGAAAAACCAAAAAATAAAAAAATAAAAATGAAAATAAAAATAAAAATTCATTTTGCTTTCCAAAAGTTATGGTTCTTCCTTAAAATTAAAAAGAAACTCTAAAAGTATGGTTTAAATTTTCAGTATTCCATAGACTACAGTTTGATCCCAAGCTCAGGATTCTTAATGAACCCATATTTTGTAATTAGGATGATTGCAAGAGTAATAAAAGTTAAAAACAGCCGTGGCCAGTATGTGCCTGCTACCCTTTTACACAAGCTCTATTGGATACAGTGGTAGAAGCAAAATTTAACTCACCAAGGTTGGAAAGGAGATCTCAGTAAGAATTTATCTGGTATCTAACAGGCTCCTGATGAACTTTTTCAGGATTTTGCGAATAGGCTTCTAAAAACAGCTGGTAGAATTTTCAGAGACACTCAAGAAGGGGTTCCTTTTGTTACACGATTTTCTTATGAGAATGCTAATGCAGCTTCCTGTGAGCATCCTCCAATACAGAGCAAAGACAGACTTATCTGGATATATTTGTCTTGGTGCACAAATTACACCCTCATAAAATTAGAGTCTAGCTATGTTTGCTGCCTTGCAGGGGACTACAGTATGTACAAGCAAAGCTTTCACAGCGCCAAGGTGATAAGGAATGTTTTAAGTATAAATCATCTTAGAAAAGACTGTCCAAAGATTGGAGGCATAGACAGACAGTAGGACTGCTCCCCTGCAATCTGTCTTCACTGCCAGCACTCAGGAGGTATGCTCAGATTAAAAAATATGCTTAGAGCAGCTTCCCTGAGGCTTATGTGGCATTTCTTTTGTTTTCCAAACCCTGCCTAGGGAAGTTTTGGGGGCCTCTCCTTCCCTCCTTGGGAATTTTTGTTTGTTTTGTTTTCAAGATAGTGTTTCTCTGTGTAGCCCTAGTGGTCCTGGAACTCTCTGTAGAGTGAGGCTGGCCTCAGACTCAGAAATCTACCTGCCTCTGCCTCCCAAGTGCTGAGACTAAAGGTATGCCCCACCACTGCCCTGCCTGGGGAATTATTTTTAATCAAAACAGCATTATCACAAATCTATCCCAGTGTTGTTCAAAATAGTTTAAACTTAAGATTTATGAAAGGTCAATGAGGCTGTGACACTTGTGGAGGCATTACAATCTGGCCTGCCTATACCATATAGAATTTTTATGGATTTGGAAGGTTGTTTTTTCCTTTACATCCTGATAATTGTAAAGGGTTTGCTTCTAGTGAGCTTGTAATCATTGGAAAGTTTTGCCTCCAGGAATGACTAATTTTGTAATTATGTAAAAAGAAATGTCTTTTTTGTCTCTACTTCAATACAAGAAGCTAGGACTTTGAATTTTTTCCTGTATACTGTTTATTATGTGGAGAGTATTTTATTAGCTAATACTTCTGTAGGGGAATTTTACTAACTTTGCTCTTATATAACAAGCTTTAAAGTTTTGGGGAGTAGTTGTTGCTCCAGAAAGATTCAGAAGTAATATCTTTTTCAATATTTGAGGCCTCAGTTACATCCTAGAAAAATTGTGATACAGAAAATTGAAGAAAGAAAAAATGATTTACTTATTCAAATTATTATCAAAAGCTTCCAGGAGCTGTTAATTGGATAAGATCTCACCTTAAGTTCACCACAGGACATAAGCCTTTGTTGGATGTTGTCAAGGGAGATGCAGATTAACTGATGAGAGACAAAGAGCTTTGCAGAAAGTAGAGGAAGCTTCTGTAATCAATTGTTATCAATTGTAATCAACTGTAGTCAAGTGTTAGTTATTGTTACTCAGTGTGCCCATAGCAATTCTTTGGCAAAAGAGAACATTAATGTGGATTCATCTTTCTTCATCTCTAAGTAAAGTTTTAACATCCTGTTATGAAGCTGTTATGGTGTCAATAAAAAATTGTAGGATAGAATCATGAACATTGAGCCTTGACCACAGAACTTTGTCTTGGCTTTTTATTTCTCTCTCTGTTCTTCCCATCCATCCCCAGCTTTCCTTTCAGGAACCCAGTATCCATGGCCACTGGCAGTTACACTAGATGGCTGAGAATGACCTTGAACTTCTGATACTCTTGCCTTTACTTCCTCCCAACACCAAGTACTAGGCAGGGAGCTACCATACCCAGCTTTATATAATGCTGTGGATCAAACACAGTTGCTTTATAGATATTAGACAAGCACTCTACCAACTGAACCACATTCCCAGATCCCTTTCTGTCTTTTTAGATGTCCAATACTCAATTTCTTTTGAGACAGAATCTCACACTATATTCCAGACTGGCCTGGAACTCACTACATAGCCCATGCAAGCCTTGAACTCCCTGGTATCTCCCCTGTCCCAGGCTCCCAACTGGTAGGATTACCGGCCTAATCCACCACATTCAAAAATTGACCTGTCTCTTGATAACCACCTCAAATATTCTTTCATCCTACGCTCTACTATTGCTAGTCCATGTCTTTTGTGCATTGATCATTTATGGGTGTCAATTAGTTGGGCCATTGTCTCTCTCATTTTGTGGGGACTCCATTTAAATTCCATATATATATATATGGAAGCTTCTACAATAGTACATTTCCATATGTTTTTTTCCAAAGGCTGTTAATGTGAATTGTCCCTCCCCATGTTCCCTTCTTTTCCCTGCCCTCCCATCTTCTCCCCCATTTAATATTTCTTTCCAACTGCACTTTTTCAATATTTCCTAGTGCTTCAACCTTTAATTTCACATAGCCTGAAGTCATCTGCAAAAGAAGTCCCAATTAATGAATCACCTTGACCAAGTTAGCCTGTGGGTATTATCTTCATTAATTGATATAAGAGAGCCCAACCTACCATGGGTGGCACATCCCCTGGCAGGTCATCTTGAGCTTTATAAAAAAAGTTGGCCAAGCATAAGCCAGTGAATGAGCCAGCAAGCTGTGCTCCAAGATGCTTGCTCTAAGTTCTTTCCTGGTCCTGACTTCTTTCAGTGATGGACTGTGACCCCTACACCTATTCTTTCTAAGCGGCTTTCAGTCAGAGCATCTGTTCAGTCACAGCAACAGAAAGACTGTCCAACAAGTCTCTAGGCTTTAAGTTCTACTGAAATGTTTATTTTAGTCAGCTGAATGGATGTGACTCCATTTCATTTATGCAAGTCCCTACTCAACATCTCATGAGCCTCTAAAATGCACTTAAAATATCACATGACCTAACAATAATTCGATTTCCCTTTCTAACCTGCTTCTCCCTCAAATGTTTGATATATTATGAATAGCATACTATCTACCCAAATGTGTCAAAAATCTAGGACCTGTTTTTTAGACCACCCCCCCCCCAACTCTCCCAACAAATTTAATGTCCAAACTTGTTCATATAACACTGGTCACTAGACTCCCAAGATCAGGAAGAAACCAAGTCACAAATCCAAAGTGTTTTTTAAGTCTCTTGCATTATATCTGTTAATGCCCCAATTGTAGCCACCAGCAGCTATGCAAACCGGGTTCCTGAAAGACAGGCAGGGGCCTGGGGGAAAAAGGAGAATTGGACTGTGAGAAAAATAACCAGACCAAGTCAAAAGCTTCCCCGATCAAGGTCTAATGTGTATTTCAGAGTCTGAGAATATATAGGCAGGGAACCCATCCCCCAACAAACCAGGATCTTGTGGCCTAATTAGAATCTTGTTGTTCTGTCTGGAAGACAGAAGAAGCAGCTCTGCAGGGCAAAGCTCGTAGCAGGAACTTCAGAAGAGGCAGAGAAGCAGCAGGACTAAGTGATTGAGCTCTGTCTGCAGAGCAGGAAATGGGGGCAGCGGGGGGGGGGGAATTACACCCAATGACCAAATGAAGTCAAGGCTTGGTAGGACTGTAGAGAGAGATGGCAAAGGTCATCTATAGTTTGAGAAGCCATTTTTACAATCTACCACGTTAAATCTTCAGGTTTCTATTTCCCTTGCCTCGTTACAATTTTACACAGAAATTCAGTAATTTTTTTTTTAAGAGTTGTTTACTTTATTTCTCTGAGTACATTGTAGCTTGCCACAGACTGGGTTGCTTCGGGGACCCCTTGTTCCAAGGGGTGATAAAAGTTCTTACCAAGTAGGCAAAGAATTTGGTGGGTGACAAACACAGCACAAGGGAGTGTTGTAACTGAATGCAATTTGTACAAAGTAGAAATCAGGCTTATATAGTATACAGAAAACAGGACAAACTACAGAAGTCATATAGGCAGGAGGTGGCTCCATCAAGGTCAGTAAAATCAAACAGCCAGGTGCAAGGCGGAGGAGCAGTGGTATCTTTCTTCTTGGGCTATTTTGGCAGCCTCGAGATAAATTCTCTGGGTCTGTCTGAGGCAAGTAGCTGAAGGTTGTATTTTAGCATTCCTTGGCTGTAACATAAATAATTAGTGATGGGAGCCCTACAACTTCTAACTTCTCACTGGCAGTAAAACCGTTTTTCTTTTTGTGGGACTGCTGATAAAAAGTGCCTAACTGCTATCTCTAACTCTTGAGACATCCTGTCTGGTAAGACAGCTTCTTAGTAAAAATTCCAAGCTAATTACAGCTAGGAAATCAATTAGGATTATTGAAACACTGTGGAGGCCAGGAAATAATGTTCAATCTCAGTTTTAGCTACAATGAAATATTTCTTAGGGCACTTTTATGCCTGAATACAGAAAGCACGCAGATCTCTCCACAGCCTTTTAGCAGAAACCAATCTGGAACACTCTGAGCTAGGAGATGTCATCGACTGACTACCTCAAGATACTGACTCCTTTTGAAGTGTACACCTCAGGTCCATTATCAGGTTTTTAGACCTGTCCCAGACACAATTGAAGTAGACAAGTTCTGTGTGACAGTAGCTATCTTCAGACTTACCAGAAGAGGGCATTTGATCCCAAATATAGATGGTTGTGACTCACCATGTAGTTGCTGGGAATTGAACTCAGGACCTCTGGAAGAGCACAGTGCTATTAACCACTGAGCCTTCTCTCCTCTCCAGCCCTCAAGCAATCTTTTAAGAGACAAGTTCCAGGATAGACAGGGATCTACAGAGAAAACCTGTCTTGGAGAGACAGAGAGAGAGAGAGAAAGAGAGAGAGAGAGAGAGAGAGAGAGAGAGAGAGAGAGAGTTAGTTTTCTGTACATATTCATGTCATTTCTTGGCTCAAACCCTACCAGCTCGTCATTTACAGTGCAATGTCAGGGGCTGGAGAGATGGCTCGCCCACTAAAAGCACTTGTTCCTCTGCAGAGGATCTGAGTTTGTTTGCTAGCACTCAGGTCAAGCAGCTTACAGCTGCCTATAACTTAGGTCGCAGAGGGTCACTATCCTCTCTGCCCTCCTAGTTCACCTTCACCTCTACCTGTCTGTCTCTGTCTCTGTCTCCCTCTTTCACATATACAATAAATCTAAAATCTAAAATAGATATCTAATCTCAACTGAAAACTCGTAAACTGGCTTCTAGCTAGTTAACTTCCTGTCCACGGATGACCTCTTTGGTCATTATATTCTAGCCACACAGGACTTTTATTTTGTTCCTTGAATATAGAAAACTTTGACATGTCTTATGTTTCTGTACTTTTGTCACCTTTAATTGGAATTCTTGGATCTCTCATATTTGACGAGCTTCCTGACATTCAGATTTTAGCTTAAAACTAGTCATTCCCCACACATTCGAAGATAACTCTCAATTATCTTAATTTTTCTATAAAACACTCATCCCTGGAATTTTGTTTGTCTCCCATATCTGTTCAGTTGCTGAATTCTCAAGTCTACCATACTACATGGCAAACGACAGGAACACAAAATATATTTCTTGAATGGGTTCACAAACGCTGTGTCCTAGGACTGAGTTAATCTATGAGTTGCTACACTCTTCCCACCAGCGCAGGATACTCTCACGAAACGTGAATTGCGTTTTGAGGGTTAACTGAGACTTTGTTACATCCTACTTTTACAATGATAACCTTCCTCCCTTTATTGCCTCACTCATATTTGCAGGGAAAAAAAAAGCAGAAGGGCTTTGGAAAACTTAGTCAACACTTCTTCACATGGCGTTGGGTTCACATCTCATGCTAACACCAGAAACTACACTGAAAAGTAGAAGGCAAATGGAGTCTCTGCTCGCCAAGAACGAACAGCCAAGGTTCCCGGGACAAACTCTTAACAGGACATCCTGGGAACTGTAGTCTCCCAGGGAGACGTGAGGGCCTACAATATCCTAGCGCATCCTGGGATATGTAGTCAGACTGCTTACACACCCAATAGGAATTGGGGTACTCTCGCACGGCATTCTGGGAACTGTAGTCTTTCCGCGACCTCGAATCTCCAGGGTAAAGCGGCATCTAGCCTGTCGCCATTTTAGGTCTCGAGGTGCCGCGCCTGCGAGCGTCAACGCGCAGGCGGGCTCAGCCCTGGCTTCGGGCGGGCCCCGCCTCCAGGGTGCCTAGAGCCCGCCCCTGGCCCAGGCTCCGCCTTCCCCCACGTGTCTGCGGCCGAGGGGAGGCGCCTGAGCTGGAGCTGGCTCTCCCCGGGTCTGGCCCGGTCCTCAGACAGGTTTCTGACAGCGTCTCCTGGGAGCGGTCCCGGCTGCCGGATGCTTCCGCCCTGGCTTTGGTGGGCCGGGCTGGACGCTTAGTGCCCGGCTGGAGCCCTGCCTGAAGCGCCCGCGGGGGTGGCAGCGGCCTCCGCCCCGCGGAGACCAAGCGGCTGGAGGACGAGGCGGCGGCCGTGGGGAGGAGGATGGGGGCTAACCAGTTAGTGGTGCTCAACGTCTACGACATGGTGAGTGCGGCCCCTGGCGGGCCTGCTGGGATTGAAGGCCTGCACCACCACTGTCAGCTTTAACATTGGGCTTGTATTATTTCACTGCCTCTTGCCTATCAGAGTTTGATGAAGACTATTATAAACTATTCCTCAGGATATGTTTCATGCTGGACAATATAAAGATATCCCTTTTTTTTTTTAAATTTATTTATTTATTTATTTATTTATTTAATGTGTATGCGTACACTGTAGCTGTCTTCAGACACCCCAGAAGAGGGCATCAGATCACATTGTAGGTGGTTGTGAGCCACCACGTGGTTGCTGGGAATTGAATTCAGGACTTTTGGAAGAGCAGTCAGTGCTCTTAACCACTGAGCCATCTCTCTAGACCCATCATCTATGTTTTAAATCAATTAGGATTATGCAATTACCAGTGGCTATAGTTTCAGAACCCTAAAGAAATCTGTAAAATAGAGTTTTGCTTTTTAGATTAAATTGAATATGCATTATGTGGCATACAGTGTGTGGTCTGTGAATCTGGAAAATCATTACTAATTGTGAAGTTGTGAGGATTAGGGATGATATTCAAATGAATGTGTTTTTAGGGGAAGACAGTTTTGAATGGCTTCCTGTCAGTCTAGTAGATGGAGAGGAAGCAGACAGAAGAAGGGTGAGGAACTTTCCTGGGTGAGTAAAAGCAGGATCTAGAATTTCTGGATGACAGTCTTGATGCAGTATTGTCTCTATTGAATAATTCCCTTAGTTATTTCTTACACATTGCCCTATTTCATCAAAAGGAAGAGAAGCATTTGACTAAAAATGTCTATTTAAGAGACTTACCCTTGTATGTTCTTTTAAAGGCTTTTGGTCTATGAATGCTTATATCACTAATTTAAAAACTTACCATTGCTTATTTAATTTTGACCCCATTGAAACCAGAGGCAGGATCTATTACAAATACTCTCTGCTTTAAGGAATTTGGGATATCATAAGGAAGACATAAGAAGAGTTATAATTTAGAGCAGAATAGTGTTATTTTAATAGGAGCAGAAGAGGATGCAAAGACTATTTTGTGGTTGTAGTATCAGGAAATGCTGAAATAGAAAAAAGTAAACTACAAGCATTGATAGGCTCTTCAAAGGCAGAGATCAGTCAGCAGGAGCAGAGAACAAGCGTAGGGAAGCACAGGCTGAACTGGGAACTTTGATCTAGTCCAGTTTAACTGGAGGGTAGGATGCACGAAAGAAAATTTCATAGCAAGTGAGTGAAGGATGGCAAGGGCTAAGCCAAGGGGACGAGCACAGCTCCACGAGGACAAAGCCAAGTAGATTAAGGTATACGTTTTTTCTGCTACTCCTATTTTTCACAAATCAGTTTTACTTTTTGATGTATTTTGTTTGATGCTCGGGTAGATTCCTTTTATCTTTGGCTATAATTTCTGTTCTTTGTAAATGCCTTTGATAATTGCTGCTGTTTATAAGCCTACTACATGAGCTGCGCCAAAACCAACCACTGTTTTTTCCTGTTAGAATCATCAGTCCGGTTTTGGTTTGGTTTGATTTGGTTTTGGTTTTTGAAGACAGGGTTTTTCTGTGTAGCCCTGGCTGTCCTGGAGCTCACTCTGTAGACCAGGTTGGCCTCAAACTCAGAAATCCGCCTGCCTCTGCCTCCCAAGTGCTGGGATTAAAGGCATGCACCACCACTGCCCGGCTAGAATCATCAGTCCATTGTCATGGATCCTTGTGTCTTTTTGTCACCTGCTCAGCTATGACTGTATTTTCCTGTCACTAGATTGGATGTCTGAGTGACTCCTCTGTGCCTCCTACATATGGATATTACCAGCAGGGTTGCCCTTATCTTCCTTTTGTAGAGGTCTAATATATTCCTGAAAAGGTTATTTGTCCTGTATTACTTATTTTCTTTTTGGTGATTGGAGTCCTCTGAATACTTTGAGACAACCTATTACCAATAAAATATGGCTAGGAATGATTCTTCGAAACTTAGCAATGGATTATTCATATTTTCCTAATTTACCTATAAGTATAGCTAATCGATGACTCTGATTTCTTTCAATTACTGGAAAAATTGTTATAGTTTCTTTAACACAGTCTTATTTTTCATAGATCCAGAATTTGTACATTTCAGCCTATCTCAGCTACTAATGCATTTCTTTAAAATTAAAATATGCAAGTCAAAATAAGTTTATCCATTCTAAATAGAAGTTAAGTTACATCTTTTAGAGAAATAGTGCCTATGTGTTTTCAAAGTCTTTAAAAAAAAAAAAAAGAAAAAGAAAACAAACACCCTAGAACTCTTCCAGTTAGGACATATTTACCTGGACTGCATTGTTTTGGCCTGATTCTCAGACTCCTCCAAGAGAGTTTGAAATTATAAAGGTGTGATAAGTTGTGTCTTTTCATACATCTGTTGATTTAAATCAAACGTTCTAAGTGTGTTCCATGTACACTCATTTATTATATACTAAATACACTCTTTGATAATCAGTTCCATAAATCTGCAAATCCAAATGTCTAGAAGCAGACATCTTCCTCTCCTTTCTATGCCTGTCCTCTGCTTTTCTCTCCCACTATGTACTCACTGCCCCACCCCCACCACTACCACTTTTGATAGCCAACACTCTTCTAGGCATCTCAAACCATAAACTGTGACGTAAAGCTAAGTAGCTATTATAAACCCTTCCCAGTCAGTCACCTGGCCTGGCCCACCTTAGTTTTGGTTGATCAGTGTAAAAGTAACAGAACTTGACAATCGGCAGCTTAAATTGAAAAGGTACTGTGTTAAACCCAGAGATGAAAAGGAGACAGTTTAGCAGCTCAGTCCTGTCATTAAGATTTTGCAACCTCCCACTCTTCTCTGCTCAGCCTGCTGGGGTTTGGTTTGTGTTCTCACAGTTGCAGAATTACTGCCATAGCACTACATTTACTGTCATCACATAAGAAAATGTGGAAGTTAGATGTACTGGGGATGGGGACAGTTCTACGTGTACCTCTATTCTAGCAGAAAGCAAGTTTCCTTCCAGAGGTTGTTCAGAATTGGCTCCCATGTAACTCTGCCACACCTGAATGCGTAGATCACTGGCTTTCTAGCCTCTGTAGGCAATTTTAACCATCCCACATTTGACTTTCTGAATTGTGTGTCCATGAGCACATGTGGAGGTTGAACAGCCTCAGGTATTGTTCCTCAGGTGCTCGCTACCTTTTTCTTTGTTTGTTTGTTTGTTTGTTTGTTTGTTCGAGACAGGGTTTCTCTGTGTAGTCCTGGCTGTCCTGGAACTCACTCTGTAGACCAGGCTGGCCTCATGCTTCGTGATTAAGAGCACTGGCCACTCTTCCAGAAAGACCTGGGTTCAATTCCCAGCACCCACATAGCAGCTCACAACTGTCCCTCCAGTTCCAGGGGATCCAGTACTCTCACAGAGGTAAACACCAATGCACATAAAAATAAATTTTTAGGAAAAAAAAATCCAAATACTATTATGCTTGGCTTTGAGGGGCGTGTGGTAAGATACTCTTTCACTATGTAGCACACCAGGCTGGCCTCGAACTCACAGAGAATCTCCTGCTTCTGCCTCCTGAGTCCTAGAATTAAAGGTGTGTGCCTCCATGCCCAGCAGCTGTTGTTTTAAACATGGGCTCTCGGAGAGGGAGAGTGAACTTAGATCCTTATGCTGGCCAGGCAAGTGCTTTACCAACAAAGCCACCATGCTAACCCCATTTAAACATTTTCAAATTCGATTGGTTTTTCTTTGTTCTTGTTTTACCTGCAAGTACATACTTTGTTGTTGTTTGGTTGTTCCATTGTTTAGTTGATTGGTTGATTTTGAGACAGAATCTGATGTTGACCAAGCTTGTCCTGAATTTCTTTTCTTTTTCTTTTTTTCTTTTTTTCTTTTTTTTCTTTTTTCTTTTTTTTTTTTTTTTGGAGACAGGGTTTCTCTGTGTAGCCCTGGCTATCCTGGAACTCACTCTGTAGACCAGGCTGGCCTCGAACTCAGAAATCCACCTGCCTCTGCCTCCCAAGTTGAGATTAAAGGCGTGCACCACCCTCACCCTCTGCCTCCCTAGTGCTGGGATTAAAGGCATGGACCACCACCACAACCCCCACCCCAGCTGTCCTGAATTTCTTATCTTTATTCCTTCCTTAAGTTGGTATGCCTTTTATTTATTAATTTATCTATTTATTTTTGGTTCTTTTCAAGACAGGGTTGGTATGCCTTGTAAAGGCTCATCTCACTAAATGGGGACCTATGTAGAAATTTCAGTCACTTCACTATAAGAAGACTTTTAGTTATGTCTCTAATCTTCTGCCATATTATATATTCACAGATTTGGGACATTAGGTTGTGGGTATCTTTATGAGTCATTGCACCTACCACACTATCAATGAAAGATGTAAATATAACCCCCAAGTAGTCAGTGTTCCTCTTAGTAGTTCCTTGACTTTGCCTAGAGTCACTGTTAGCCTAGTAACTAAAAGTAGTATTTTGAAGCATACAAGAGAATTAGGATAGAAATCTTTTATGATTGGGAAGTTCTCAGAGGTCAGTTAGGTGCAAGCACATTATTGACTAAAGGCATCAGAGCCTTGTATTAGTTACTGTTTCTCATTACAATAGTAAAATTCCTAACCAAAATAAATAAATAAATAAATAAATAAAGCGGGTGTCCCCGATGCGGGTTCCTTCACAGCTAATCGACGTGCCAACAGAGTGCCGCAGGTCGCGTTTGGTAAAGGCAGCGAAGTCCTAGAGCAGTGGCCATGCTGCAACGCCGTCGTAGGGGTCTTTTGTTTGTTTTTTGATCAGGGGACTTCCTCTTCATTCCAGTTCAGACTCTCTCTTCTTTTAAAGTTGCATTTTTCATGATAGTCTTCAATAGGCAGAGATGATCATGATGATCATCATCATCATTAAGGATGCCTTTCCTGGTAATGTCATTACAGAATGCAAGGTTTCTCTTTAAAGGCGCTAGTCTCTAACAATTGCAGCTGCTGTCTTCACTTGTGCCTTTTCTTCATTATTTTTAATCTTAGATAACTGCTTTGATTACTCTTAATTTTTTTTAACTTTTATTGCATTATGAAGAGAAAAGTTACATGATTTCAATTTATCTGAATTTGTTAACATTTAAAAACATATTTTAAGTAAATAGAATTAAATCACATTCTTGTTTCCCTTTTGTACCCCAACTTCTCCCAGAGACCCCCTACAATACCTACAATATCTTTTTTGTCATATTCTTTAAAATTTATAAAATAATATAACAATAAAAATAAGTATTATAAAAGTTGTTTGATATAAAACAACAATCAATTTAACAGTCTTATGTAGATGCTCATCTACAGCAATAGTGAAAATACATTTTTCTCAATATAAATTTTAAATAACTCCAAACATATTAAAAATATGTATATTTAAAAATAATACATCACTACTAGTATTTTCTTAAATGAATATATAAAGTCTTTTTGTTTGTTTTATATTTAGTAGAGTTTAAAATCTTGGCTCTTACTGTGGTACAAGCCCAAAATATGAACAATTTTTAGACATTGGATTTCATTGTAATAAGGCTGTACTTCAGTGACCCTCACATCACCAAAGGATTTTACCTCCATCATAGCTAAGCTGAGAGTTGACAGTTCTGCTGTGCGCTGCGCCAATGACCCTGACCAGCAGGGAAGAAAGACCAGCACACCACATCCTTCCAGCAACAGTTTACTTAGGAATGTCTTGCTCAGCGGTTACAGCAGGGTGGCTCCAAGCCCCACCAGGAGTCTGACTATATGCTCTTCATAGGACCGCCCATGAGCCCATTCCATGCTTCACACTGTCATAGGCTACTAGGCATAGACGTAGGATCAGGCCACTGATGAGCACGCCCCCGGCGCCAAATAAGGACTTGTTTACTCCACAGCTCTAGCTCGGCCAGCGCCATCTTTAAGGCACAGCAGCAGCGCCCTACAGTTCCCCCTTTTTTATTATAAGAGCTGAAATTGCGTGATCAAGCAAGCGCCATCATGTAGGAACCCGTGATCAAGGACAAAAATACAGCTAATAGAAATGGCACTCACTCTATTGGGTGCAATAGGCTGAGCCCTCCAGGTGCAAGAGCTGAGTACCGAAAGCATGCTGAACACCCATCCCAAGTGCAATGAGGTCAAGCGACCTCGTGGGGTGCAAGGGCTGTCCAGAATGTGGATATGGCAATGGGGTGAACTCTATTGCTGCTTTAATGCCATCAGCCAGGCTTGTGGAGAAACACCAGACTCAATGGCCTGGGATGCACGCACCACCAGGGCCCTTTCTCGTCTCTGCATTTTCACCATTCGACATACGCAAAACAGGCAGAGCACGCAGGTGTCCATTAAAGCAACAGCCAACACTCCTAAGCCCGCCCATTCTTTCAGATGGCTCATGGCCCGGGAGATCCAGGCAATGAGTCCCTCTGCCATTGTCAGATCCACCCTCGTAGAGTTGACTTGTACAATGGCAAATGGAAGTTCTCTCAGCGTCTCTTCAAACTCCTGGGTCCAATTCCGCAGCAAAAACTGAGAGAGAGCCATTGACATATTAGCTGCACAAGTAAAATCATGATATTGTACAGATGTAATACACAAACCAGTCAATTTATGCTCACACTCTAATTGTGCAAGCTGCCACAGGGTGTCAACCTGCTCTTGTACCAGGTCAATTCTCTGATTGACCAACATGAGCCCTCCTTGTATCTGAGAATGCAATGCAACCTGCATATCCATGGCCGTGGCCACCTCGGAGGACAAATCATTAGGAGTATGTGCTGTTTGGATTGAATTAGTCAAAGCTAAAGCAGAGGCAGCAGCACAAGCACCTACAGCCACTGCGGCCACAATGGCCACTATAACAGCAGAAATGCCAAAATCTCTTTTATATCTAAACAACTGCATACTACTAGGGGCTTCCACAGGCACAGGAACAAAACGTGGCATTCGGGTAACCACGGCAAAACGATGCTCGGAAGCATTCCAGCACAAGGTGTAAAAACAGGTTGATGGTTTACATGATAAGCTATCCTTAAAAATGGAGCTGGCATTACTGACCAGCCACAGAAATGGGGACCAGACACAAACTGGAGTGGGCGCATACTTAAATACTTTAGTCTCTAGGTAAGAGACCTGTGTGGAGGCCCAAGAAAAACTGCTGGAGGAACGCCCAGAGCTCAAGGATTTCAGCACGGATCCTTGCCAGTCAAATGATATCATCCCTTTGCTAAAGTTCCCTCCTCCCAGCATGGCCAAGGGGGATAGATCAGTGCAGCTCCCATTCATACCACAAAGGAGCCAAACATTAAATGGATTAACATTGCTGCACTCTGGATCCATATGAGTAAAGTCTGGGCCAGGGAAGGAGGCATTAAACTCCACGCTAATTCGTGGGGGAAAAGAGAAAAGACCATCCACAGCCCATGATGACCCTCTACCCTGGCAACCTGTCCAGGGGAACAAATCGCCTGCCTCCATCATACCCTGGCAAAAGGGGGCCCAGCGGGGCTGAGGCGGTGGATCTATCCTGCCTTCCAAACTGGGCCACCAGCCAAAAATTACTGACGCATTGGCCTTTATTTTGGCATCTTTAAAATATGCTTCTTTAAGCCAGGC
Source organism: Montemys delectorum (assembly GCA_019843815.1). Lineage (NCBI taxonomy): Eukaryota > Metazoa > Chordata > Mammalia > Rodentia > Muridae > Montemys > Montemys delectorum. The sequence goes on from JADRCD010000170.1 coordinate 33,105, forward strand.
AGCAGACTAATTATACATCTTCATGCAAACACTATCATCTGAAAGATTGTGGACCAAAAGAAAGCAAAGGCTACCCTTTAAATTAAAACTCTTATTGCTCTCTATTCCATGAATTTGCTTATCAAATATATGAAAACCATAGTATAGCATAAAAACATGAAATAAATAATACTACTAATAGAGAGGCTGAGATAGGAGAAGCAAGATTTCAAGACCCTTATGTTGTACACAGCCAGACACTGTCACGAACAAACAAGCTGAAAGTGTATATAGATTGTACAATATTGGACCTATTTCTCCAATTACCAAATTAGAGAGACCGTTGGATGACAATCACCAAATTTCTTTTTTTTTTTTCTGAGAAAGAGTTGCTGTGTATAGAACGAACTGACTGTCCTGGAACTTACTCTGTAGACCAGGCTGGCCTAGAACTCAGAAATCCGCTTACCTCTGCCTCCCAAATTTCTAATTCCTCATATTTTTGGGTTTCAATCAATTAGGATATGTTGGTAATATTAATTTTATATTAAGAAAAAGTAATTGTTCCTGTTGTTTTTGTTGTAAGAGGTGGAATTAGGTTTGTGTGGATTTGTTGAAAGATTACTTTCTTGCTTCTTCTAGGATGTAGTTTTGCTCCTTAGGTTGATGTTTTCTATCTATTATCCTTTGTAGGGCTGGATTTGTGGAAAGATATTGTGTAAATTTTGTTTTGTTATGGAATATCTTGTTTTCTCCATCAATAGTAGTTGAGAGTTTTGCTGGGCATAGTAGCCTGGGCTGGCATTTGTGTTCTTGTAGGGTCTGTATGACATTTGCCAAGGATCTTCTAGCTTTCATAGTCTCTGGTGAAAAGTCTGGTGTAATTCTGATACGCCTGCCTTTATATGTTGCTTGACCTTTTTCCCTTACTGCTTTTAAAATTCTTATGTGACGGGAGGAATTTCTTTTCTAGTCCAGTCTATTTGGAGTTCTGTAGGCTTCTTGTATGTTCATGGGCATCTCTTTCTTTAGGTTAGGGAAGTTTTCTTCTATAATTTTGTTGAAGATATTTACTGGCCCATTACATTTGGAGTCTTGACTCTCTTCTATACCTATTATCCATAGCTTTGGTCTTCTCATTGTGTCCTGGATTTCCTGGATGTTTTGCGTTAGGAGCTTTTTGCCTTTTGCATTTTCTTTGACTGTTGTGTCAATGTTTTCTATGGTGTCTTCTGCCCCTGAGATTCTCTCTTCTATCTCTTGTATTCTGTTGGTGATGTTTGCATCTATGACTCCTGATTTCTTTCCTAGGTTTTATATCTCCAGGGTTGTCTCTCTTTCTGATTTCTTTATTGTTTCTATTTCCACTTTTAGATTCTGGATGGTTTTGCTCATTTCCTTCACCTGTTTGATTGTGTTTTCCTGTAGTTCTTTAAGAGATTTTTGTGTTTCCTCTTTAAGAGGACAACTTTGTGCACTCAGATCTCTCCTTTTTTTCTTTACATGAGTTATGGAACCAAACTAGATTTCCAGGCTTTTGTGGCATTTTACCACATAGGCATCTCCCTGGCTCCTTTTCTGCATTCTTAAACTCACAATCCTTTCCTTGCCAAACATTTCCTTTTTCATATTTTCCTGTTCTCTTCTGTAACTGTACATCTTACTAAGAGCGGGAAACAGTAATAACTAGGCCACTGCCTAGGATGTTATGCTGTCTTGAAATTTACCTGCCAAACAACTTAGTACTCTATCACTTTTGAGCCACCCTCACTTATATTTCCAGGACAGAGGCAGAGTGGTGCTAGGTTCTTTACCAGGCTGTGGTACAAATGACTTCCAGCCCAGATCTCAGTAGGGTCCTTATTTCAAACTGAAACAAAGACTTGAGCTTCCCAAAGACTCCATTTCTCTTGGTATTTGTATTACCTACTTTTCTGTTGCTGTAATAAAACAGTCTGACCTAAACAATTTAGCAGCAGGGTGTGGTGTGGTCTTTGGCTTATACTTCCAGATCACAATTCATCATTGAAGGAAGTCAGGGCAGAAATTGTGAAGGAACACTACTTACTGGGTCACTCTGTGGCTCATGGGCAGCTAGCTACCTTTCTTATCCAGCCCTGCCTAGGGATAGCACCACCCACAGTGGGCTGGGATCTTAACATCAGTTGAGATAATGCTCTACACATACCCATAGGCCAATCTGATCAATGCAGGTTTTCAATTGAGGTGCCCTTTTCCTAGGTAACTGCAGGTTATATATTAAGTTAATAATAAAAACAGAGCCGGACGGTGGTGGCGCATGCCTATAATCCCAGCACTTTGGAGGCAGAGGCAGGTGGATTTCTGAGTTCGAGGCCAGCCTGGACTCCAGAGTAAGTTCCAGGACAGCCAGGGCTACACAGAGAAACCCTGTGATGAAAAATCAAATAAGTAAATAAACAAATAAATAAATAAATAAAATAAAAACAGTGCAGCACAGTATTCTGTTCTTCTAAATTCTCACCTGAATTGTCTTTCCTAACTAAATTATGGTGTTACCATTTCAGTACTGAGTTTTTGCCAATATGCAATTATTAATTTCAATTTCACTACCACACTATTCTAATTATTGCAATTTCATATTATATTTATTATCTAACTACACTAGTTTCTCTTGACTATCATTTCAAAGTTTTCTTGGCTTTATTTTCTTTCTAGAAAGGAATTTTTTTTAAGCCTTAGAAAAGCAATTCTACAGACTTTTTGTGTGTTTTAAAATACAATGTAAAATTTACCATCTTGGACATTTCTAACTATGTAGCTAGTAATATTAAGAATACGCACATCATTTTGCAACATCCTCCAGAACATTTTTCATCTTGCAAAATAGAAATTATCTGTTCTCCCTGCCCGTAAATTTGACTCAACAATTCATATAGGTTTTTGCCCTTTTTTTGACTCCTCGTCATACCCTCCTCAGTGTCTGTTCATATTATAATATGTATGAGAATTTCCCCATTTAAGGCTGAATAGTATCTGTTGTAATTATGCACCACAGTGTGTTTCTCTGTTCACCTCTTGGTAGTTACTTCTACTCTTTGGCTATGATCAGTAGTACTACAAAAACAGGTGGGTGGAGATCCCGATTCCTAGGTTTTAATTATTTTGAATATATGTTTGTTTTTGTTTTTGTTTTTGTTTTTTGTTTTTTTTTTTTTCGGTATTTTGAGACAGGGTTTCTCTGTGTAGCCCTGGCTGTCCTGGAACTCACTCTGGAGTCCAGGCTGGCCTGGAACTCAGAAATCCACCTGCCTCTGCCTCCCAAGTGCTGGGATTAAAGGCGTGCGCCACCACCGCCCCGGCTTGTTTGCTTCTTTTCTAATTGGGTGCTTACTAAACCCATCAGCTTGATACGAATAAACTTTTTTAAGAATAAACATTTTTAATACTTCTTTTTTCCTCTTTATTGACAAAAATAGAGGTTTTTGCTTTCAAATTTTTATTCAGAAAATTCATACAAAATACTTTTGTAAGTATAATGTATATCAATATATAATATAATATAATATA
>JADRCD010000171.1:1880-63982 GCA_019843815.1 Montemys delectorum
TGGTTCCTATTCTGTGAAGTAAGGACGACAACTGATTGACTCCCCTCAGAGTCAGTGAGGTAACAGCGGACTTTAGGAACAGTCAGCATCTGAAACAGTACAGGAAATGATCCCGTATGAGAGGTGCCACTGTTTGGCTTCCTTCTTTGTCCCAAGCCGAGCCATCCAAACCCCCTCCTGCTCAGTGTGCATTTTCCCCTTCTTGTTTATGGCCTCAGGAACATCTCAAATCTCACAGTAAGCACCAGGGATGAAGATATAAAGAAGGGAGAGGAAGACACGGGCAAAGTTGAGGACGTCTAAGAATGTCTGACAGTCTTACACAGGTGATGTAGCCTGGATTCTTAACGACGGGCCGAAGACATGAGAAACATGGCTGGAATGTAGAATTTACCTGATGATCTCTCTTAAAATCCAAGATTTTTTACTTTGTTGTAAATGTTACGAAAGTGAATGGATTTCAGGCTGCAGTAAATGGAAGAGAATTGTCACTCTGGATCCTTACAAACATATTCTATACCCGCTGGGTAAACTAGTGGGCTCTGGGATGGAGGATTATCTTTGTAATGGAGGAGATGGGTAGGACTCCCTGTTAGCAGAGCAGCAGAGAGACACCCCATGCCCTAGAGTAAAAATGGGAAGAGTTAGAAGAGCCTAAGGAAATGGGACAGACAAGGCCATTGGTGGAGTATTTGGAACAAAGCCTTGGGGTATCACTTAAGACTATTTATTTGTGAGCCCTGAAAAAAGCCATCTGCAGGCTAAGAGCGAGAAACAATGTATCCCGGATGATGGATAGCTCTCTGAATGGAGGGGAAACCAGACTTGGAAAAGTACAGAAAGTGGGAGAGTTCTGGGATATAGAAAGCCAGACCTGCAGGAGAGCTGAGCTGTGCTGGGGAGAGTTGGTCCTCTGGGTGTTTCTGGGGCTTTCTTTCCCTAACACTGAGCTTCTTATTTCCAGTCCAAGAAAAGAGAACGTGATTGTCCTACCTGCCATCGCATAACCCCTGAGGGAGCAAGGACATTGGGTGACACATCATAACTGTGCCTAGAGGGGAGAGGTTTCCCAACTAGAAATGAGAGTTGTGTAATGGTGGACGAGTACATGCAGATGCAGTCTCCTACAGTGAGCGAGCTATAGACAATGAAGCTGCGATGTCATTACAACCTGTGCTTGTCAGACTTCATCAATGCCAGTCTGTGTTGGGTGCTGGGAGAAGGAATGAAGGAGGCTGCGAAGGAAGGGATAGAAGCCAGGTTGTGGACACGGATTCTTTGATCCTCCATCCCACCTTCTAGAAGAGAAAGGTCTCTTGGCAGAAGGAAGGCAAACGGCAAGAGAGAGGCTCTGGGCTTCATGAGGGGTGAAAATGCGACTGTAAGCAGATCCTCACTGATGTTTGATGAAAGAATGGAGGGCGGAAAGGGGAAAGCCTTGCTTGAAGCTACAACCACACCGCTCGGTCCCCAAGCCATTCCGACTGTATCTCGAGGTACTTGACAGAGACACAGTCAGAGCCAGATGATGCAAGTTAGGAATGTTGGAAAGGCAGGACAGACCCAGGCCTAAGACACACAGATCAGTGGCTTTATTTGAGAGACTGAGCATGGAAGATTCCAGAAGTCTTTTCTCTAGACTCCTGGGTGAAATATGGGGACGTGTGCTGGCTCTCAGACAGACAGGAGAAGGAGAGTCAGGGATATGAAGAGAGTGCAGGAAGTTAAGTGCAAGGACTGGAGAGATTACTGCAGCACCCTGCTCTTGCGGAGGATCCAACTTGACATAAGCTGGAGTCGTGAGAGAGGACGAAACCTCAGTTGAGAAAATGCCTCTATAAGAGCAGGCTATAGGCAAGCCTGGAGGACATTTTCTTAACTAGTGGTTGATTTGGGAAAGCCATTGTGAGTGGTGCCACCCCACGGGCAGATGACCCTGGGTTCTACAACAAAAGAGGCTGAGTTTGCCATTAGAACAAGGCAGTCAACAGAACTCCTCCGTGGCCTCTGCATCAGGTCCTGCTTCCAGGCGCCTGCTATATTTGAGTTCCAATACTGACTCCCTTTAGTGAAGAACAGTAATGTAGAAGAATAAGCCAATCAAACCCTTCCCCCCTCCCAAGTTGCTTTTAGTCACAGTGTTTCATTACAACAATATTAACCCTAAGACAGGTTCCCAGCACCTACGACTTCAGGCATTTCCCACCATCTGTGACTCTAGTTCCAGGGGATTTAATGACCTCTTCTGACATCTGAAGGTACCCGAGTTCACATCTATACGCTCCCCCTCCTTCTCCCCGAAATACGAAATAAATCTCCTTTTAAAAAATAAGCTAAATGTGATTGTAAATTCCCCAAACTCAAACCAAGGCACTTGGGAAGCTGGGGCAAGGGGATTGACATGAGTTCCAAGCCAGCCTGGACTACATCGTGAGTATTGGATGGCTACTGTTTAACAGAACAGGAGGGAGAAGGATGTGGCTTATTTGGTAAAACACATGCCTTGTAAGCCCAAGGACATGAATTTGACTCCCAGCAGAAGAAGAAAGAGGTGGGCACGATGATAAAGACACACACTTGTAATCCCAGCGTTAGAAAGGTAGAGACAGGAGCCTGTGACGGTGGTCAGCCAGGGGAGCCTACTTGGGTGTGCTCCAGGTCAGAGAGAGACCCTGTCTCTAAAGGTTAGTGGTAATCATGAGGTTGTCCTCTGGCCTCTGCACGTGAGCACCTACCTGTAAGCAGTCATACAAACATACATACATACATACATACACACACACACGCAGATACAGTTGGTATACATACATACACACATACACACACATGCATATACATACACCAGATATACACAAACATACATATACATACATACACATACATACATACATACATACACACACGCGCAGATACAAATACAGTTGGTATACATACATACATACACACACATGCATATACATATACCAGATATACACAAACATACATATACATACATACATGTATACATACATAATACATACATATACATACATACATACATACATACATACATACACGGACATCAATGGAGAGTGTGGAGGAGGTAGGAAGGAGCTTTAAAGTCCATATAGAGTAGGTACATAGACACTGAGGGACTGGATCCCTGTGAAAGGGGAATGGGGACAGCCATTTGCCAGCTGGGAGGTGCTGGGGTCAGAATAGCCTATTGGGGCCTCGAATTATCTATCTGAAAAAAAAAATTGGGATAGTTTGGGCACCTTTTTCTGTGTGCCATTGTGAGGATTCCTTGAGAGAGGATTAGCAAAGCTAAAATTAAGAACTGTAAGCATGTCAAGCATTATAGCCAACAGGCTGGAAGGCGGAGTGAATGGATGAGGAGATGGACGAGTAGATGGACAGAAAAACAATTCAAGATGAGGGAGAAAGGATAAGGAGCAGAGAGCAGAGGGTGCACTCAGGTGCCTGGCCCTGTGGTCGCTGGTCGCTGTCTGGCCCACGGAGGGGACGTCCCCCTGGCCGGGCCAGCCTGCTTGGCTTCAGCAGGGAGATAAGATGCTCGGGTTGCTTTTTCATCTCTTGGGCCTCCCAGCCCTCCGCCGCCAACCCCTCTTGGCAATAGGGACCTTCAAAGTCCCTGCTGGCTCCAGATCTGTAGATAATCGTTTACTGTAATTCTACCCTGGAAAGGAGGTTGATAAACTCCAGATGGAGTGTGAGGCTTCAGACTCACTTTTTCTGTCCAGATAACACTGGAGGACCAGACTCTACCCTATTAGGAAACATTCTTCATTTTAAGGAGTAGGGGGTCATAGGAGCACATGATTTGAAGTCAGACCAGCTTAGATGCCAATTCTGGCTTTATTCATAATTTGGCAGAATATACCATGTTCTGGAATGCTGAAAGCCTTCATTCTGTGAGGCGCTGACATGAAAGACCTAGATAGGCTGAGGAAGGGTCAGACCTTTGCTCTCACAGAGGGTCTGGTGGATGAGTCAGACCTCCCCAGGGTGGCCCAGGAGGCATCTCATAGCATCTTGGGGTGGAGACCTACTGAGGACCTGCACAAGTCTTAAGAGACTGCCTTAGGGCCCTGCCTTTGAGTCACCCAGGCCTAAGTTTGAAGTCAGCTCTTTGAATCAGTGGGTGTAAGACACCTGGAGAGTTTACCTAAATTGCCGGAGCCTCGATGGCCTCTGGAAAAAGATATGAAGGTACTGATAGCTCCCACCTCACTTGGAATTGCCAAGGGTAAGGGGAGACAGCAGAGGAATGTGAACCGGGGTAGAAAAGGCCACAAAGAGAGATGTCCTCTTCTTGGGGCCCAAATTATCCTGTGGCCACACATGGTGAAGAAACAGAGTGGTCAGATGCACCCAAGGGATGGTGGGGAGAAGCACCCTCCAGTGACATTCAGGAGCGGGCAATGGTTAGGGACCCTCTCACGCGCTCATTGTTTTTCACTGAGTCAGTCGCCTCCCATCTGCTAAAACCTCCCTTCAGCTGATCTTGGCTTTGTATCCTAAGCAGTCCAGAGACCAGCTTCTCAGAGGGAGTGAGGTACGGCCGGCCGGGGCTGGTGTGTGGATGCTCCTTGAGCAGCAGATCTGGGCATGCCCTGCAAAGGGAGAAAGGTCAGGGATGGGCTGGGGGCCCTAAAGGAGAGGCCTTTGGCTTAGCATGATCCTCCTGTGCCTTATTTACTCTTTGGGCCTTTCATAAACCCATTATGTAAATCCACCTAGGTTTAAGATCCTAACCCTACTGGCTGCTAAGAGGATTTAGGGTACTTTAAGATTAAAACCAGGAGCAAAACAAGAACTTTAAAGAGAGCAGCTCCCCAGCAATCTCCTAACGAGAAAAAGGCAATCGAAACCATTATGAGAGAGATGCCTTCTGCACCTATCAGATCGAAAGAGAGGAGAAGGCTGATACCGCTCTGGGCGGCGGCTTTGTGGAGAAGTGGGCACATTTACCCCAGCTTGAAGAAGGAAAACCCCTGTCCAGCCCTCTTGGAAAGTTATTAGGTTGCGGCCGCTGAAATGAAAATGAGTTTTCCTTTTAGCTCAGCAATTCCAGTAAGGCGTCCTTCAGTTATATTTGCAAGAACGGGCAAAGGCATTATTAACACAAGAGTATTATTTGCATAATTTTATTGGGAACACTATGAAAGCTAACTAATTGCCCACATACAGGGACTGGATACATTGCTCTATAGCTATACGAAGAAATCAGAAACAGACCCAGCACAAAACAGAATGTATAGTGCTCACCTCTGGGTGTGATAACAAACACTCGGGGTTTGTGCAAATTAATTAGAATCCTTGTCTTTGGGGAGGGGACCTGAGTGCCTGAAGCTCTGAGGTACGAGGAAGGCTTACCTGTATCAACAGTTTGGATTTTTCCCCCTATTTCCATGCATGGGTTATTAAATAAATAAATATTCACATCCTCCAAGTAAAAATAAGAAAATATCACTCATCATAAACAGCTCCAAATGTCAAGCTCCGACAACACATCTGAACCTCACCACAGACTAATTCACCATAGCACTTAGTTTACTAGGGCTCCATGCGAACGTGAGATGCTCTGGGTCAGAGAAGCCGTGGAGTGAATGGCTCCTGGCAGTTGCCTTGACCAGGGTTCTACTTGTGCAATGTATTTTGCTCTTGCCAGCTAACTCAAGGGCACAATGGCAAACAAGTTGTGCTACATAGTTTGCATTTTCCAGCATCAGAAAGTTTAGCTGACAGAGAGAACATGTCTCCTGCAACAACATTAGCAGTTTCTTCCTTGCTCTCCGGATTGTCCCTAGGAAACTGAAGTACCTTGTTGAGCTGCATGGTTATTCCACTCCAGGCAGATACACAGGTCTGTGTATAGGTGACACTTTACCTTCCCCTGGGTACATCAGCTCGGTCCATGGATATCCAGAAGCTGTTTACAGCCAGCCTCTGTACCCTGTGATGACGTCATCCCTAGGCAACAAGACCCTCCTGCGTCTGTTGCTATGCCAACATCCCCTACACATGTGTTACCTGTTTTACCTGCATCACCTGCAAGCCATCACCTGCATCACCTATGTCAAGGCCTGGATAAAAGCCATGGACCCAACCCAGAGCTTTCTCTCCCCCTCACTTCTTTCCCTCATTCCCCCCACCCCCTTCAGGGTCCCTCTGTCAATAAAAGACCTCTTCTTTGAGAACTGTGCTGGCTTGGCATGACCTGTCTAAGAATATGCTGCTTTTCATCTAACACACAGGACCAAGACTGCCATCCTTTTAGGAGGGACAGTGGGACAGCTTCGTAGTGGGAGGCTGTGTGAACAAGAGACCATGATTTAAATTCATCCTGAATGAATCTGCCTCTGGCAACAGGGTGGTTCAATTGGGTGGTGTGGAAGTTTCTGAGTCCCGTGTGACATGGAGCTAATGACAGTAAATGGGATTAGGTCTCTGCAATTAACCTGTGAGTTTACTAATCTTTACTCATACGCAATTAGAACAGTCCAGTTCTTTTTGTTGCTTGGTGGGTAGAACATGTGCATGCCTTGGGTTCTGGTACCGATGACCAGCGTATATTATTTTATGGTACTCCTCGTTGTTTTGTTCTTATTTTTGTTTTTGTTTTTGCTTTTTGAGACAGGGTTTCTCAGTGTACAGCTGGCTGTCCTGGAACACTCTTTGGAGACCAGGCTGGCCTCCAACTCACAAGAAACCCACCTGCCTCTGCCTCCCAAGTGCTGGGATTAAAGGTGTGTGCTACCACCGACCAGCTATTTTATGTTATTCTTATCCTAAAACGGGGGAACACATTATGAAAGGAATAAAGAATGATGCTAAATGGCAGGGGTGTGTTACACTGGAAGTGTTTTTATTAGCACAACAGCTTTTAGTATGTAGTATCACAAGGGTTAATCAGAGGACTCTGGGTCCTAGAACACAGCTGCTGCTTTGAAGGCACTCAATAAGTATTTCTCTCTTTTCCTTGAAGAATTGAAAGGGATGAGTTACTCTAGGCCAATAACACCTACTTTCCTGTCTCACTGGATACAGTACCTCTCCATTCAGTTAGCGTAACTATTCTTCCACCAGAGTAGATTAGAGGATAACCATTTGGAGGAGAATAGCTTCGCTCCCTGTGCACAGTAGCCAAGCCTGATTGCATGCAGCAATGGGGACTTGCACTCTGCAGAGTGCTGATCTGTCTTGGCCTGGAACAGACAGATCAGCCCATGTCTCATTGGTGGACCTGGATTTTCTGTTCAGGTACCGTGGGCTCCACACTTTTGTGTCTTTGGAAAGTCATTCTGTGCTAAGGAGTGTTTTGCTACAAGGAACAGCAAATCGAACTCAAGGTGAAACAGAATAGTTTATTTAGGGACAATGGTGACTGTAAATGTAACTGAAATGGGGTTTCCCATTTTTTAATGCAAGAAAAGTCTCTTTATGTAATTAAAATGGCCTTTTGGGGGTGGCTTACTGTGATTGACTGTGTCAGAGGCTCCTGAGATGCGACCTGGTCTGGGCTTGAGATTCCTTTCCCACGCCTCTGAAGTCTCCCAGGTCTCTTTGGGTGGGCATCCAGCCTAATCTGAAGAACTGATGCTTCCTCTGGAGAAGATCTCAGATAAATTTCTCCTCACTGGATTTCTGTCAGATGTCTCCTGTCCTCTGAGACATTTCTGACAGATGTGCTCTGCTTTCTGCAAATGCATTGGTGGGCTTTCTCCTTCTCCAATCACATTAGGTGCCAGGTATAAATGTAATGTTTATTCACCAGATGTAATTGTCATCTGAAGGCTTACTGATGAATAAACTCACCCTTTCTAGTTCTTTCTGAATTCCCGGGGCTGATTCAACTCAGTTGTTTTGACTCAAACTCTTCTTCAAGCTGACTGACTCATACTGGCTCCTCACTAAATTTCTCTCTTTGGAAAAACTGCCTTTGTGTTCCACAAACTGAACTGCACTGACCACACTGCATGAACTGAACTGTCTGGAACTGAATGGAACTGAACGGAACTCAACTCGACTACATTGCCTGAACTCAACTGAGCTGCACTCACTGAACTGTCCTTCACTCCTGACTCACTCCTCAATGCTCTTAAGTTGACTCTCTTTCCTGGCTGGTCTATGAGAGCTGGGCGTATCCTATCTCTGACTCATTTTGTCAAATCTTTCTCTGACTCATCACTTTGTTTGTCCCTTAATTAGATGTCACTTTCAAACATGGCTGCTTTGTTCTACAAACTATTTACCATCATTGTTTGGGATTAGAGGTGTGTTCTAAGGGTGTGTTTGCATTCCAGCCAGAGGGATTAAAAGTGTGTCATTCCAGCTGGATTTTACCTAGAAGGTCTTTGCATGTGATCCCTTGCCAGGGCAGCCATGTTGCTGAATTAAAATTCTTCTACACCTTCCCCTTCCTTTAAGCAAAAAATGGTACACAGTTTAACTTTTACAACAGAAATGATTATTAATCCCATAAACTTAACAGAGCAAATGTCCTCATGAGGATCCTTGATGTGATGATACCTTATAACTGCCATCCTGTTCATCTGTTCTTCAGCAAATGTCCAATTCAGCATCAGAGTTTGCCAGTCTGCCAAGCTGAAGAATGATCTGTCCTTTTTCAGCCAGTTTGCTGATATTGTTTTAACATCCAAATGAAAGTCAGGGAATGTGTTATGTTGGGGAAGAGATTTTGTCCATATTTCCACAGTTGATGAACGGTCTATGGGTTCCATCCAAATTGATAAAAATCTGATCTGAATAAGAGAAGTTCTCATACGAAAGGCATGACTCAAGGAAAGAAGAGATTAGAAAAACAGCAATGCAGACAATACAGAAAGCTCAACTCTAACCTCCCTGCTGCCCATGGGGACAGCTCAACAAACTGGCTGAAAAATGACCTCCTCTCCCATAGTCAAAACAATGGACATTTTGATATCTAGGATTTTTGGCCATTGATTGTCTAATTACACTCTGCATTTGCATTTCTGAAAGCTAAAGTTTCAGATAGTACCATGTCTTAGTTAGGGTTTTATTGCTGTGAAGAGACACCATGACCAAGACAACTCTTATTAAAGAAAACATTTAATTGGGGCTGGCTTACAGTTTCAGAGGCTCAGGCCATTATCATCATGGCAGGAAGCAAGCAGATATGGTACTGGAGGAGCTGAGAGTTCTACTTCTTGGTCTGCAGGCAGCCAGGAGGGGACTCTCCTCCTCACTGGGTGAGCTTGGACATAGAACCTCAAAGCCCACACCCACAGTGATGCAGTTCTTTCAGCGAGGCCACACCCACTCCAATAAGGCCACCTCTCCTAGTAGTACCACTTCCCATGGGCCAAGCATATACAAACCACCACATGCCTGTTTCACATTTGGATCTATTATTGTCCTGTTTATAGTGGACATTACTTTATGTAAGAAGTCAGTAAAAGTCTCTCTGGGGCTCTGCATAATCTCTGTGAATGACATAGACCTTTCCCCTTATTCTCTACCTTATTCCAGGCTCTGAAAACTATCAACTACCAAAGTACTTTGTATAACAATAGAGTAATCAAATTGCATCTGCTGTCTTAAATCAACAAGCTGACCCTCACCTAACAATTGGTCTTTCATGATATTAGCACCTTTAGATCTATTACAGTTTTCCATAATTGCAGCTTCTTCTTGACACCATGGCAGCCATTATAATTGAGAACTAGCTTCCGGTAAAGCTGCTTGCTGTTAAATCTTAGATAGCCTAGGTATGTAATATCTGCCTCATGTAGGGTGAGTACATTCCATGAGTTACTATTAATCCTTTAAAATGTTTAAGATCTTGTATTTTAACAGAATTCCAGGCTAGTTGTTCATTTTTTGAATTTTCACCACATTTTTCCTGGGGAGATGGGAAAGCTAATGGGGTGATGTCCTTTCTCCTTCAGCCCAGTAGTGATTTTTTCTGAACTCATAAGCAGTGGTGGTGGAATACCCCTTCTGTGACTGTGTTACAGTCCACAAGCCTCCATCTTGCTAGCCAGGCCCATCTAGTATGTTGCTGGCTCAATGAGAGAAGCGGCCAGCAGCTGCCTCTGGCAGCACAGGGCAACTTCCGTCTGACACCTGGGAATCCTGGGACCTCCAGTCTTTGCATCATGAACAAATGAGGAGTTCTGCCAACAGCCCAAGTAAACTTGCAAGCTGATATTCCAAGTCCTGCCTCTAGATGAGACTATAGTTTCCCCAATACCTTGATGGCAGAAAATACCACTAAGTGGTATCTGGATTTCTGAACCATAGAACACAAAAAAAGTTATATGTGTGTATGTGTTATTTTACGTTGTCGAGTCCATTGTAGTCTGTTGCACAATCATAGAAAGCTAACAGTCTTTTTTGTTTTAATGAAGCTGAAAAGAGTTTAGTGTCTTCTTAATGGTTAAGGATACAGAACACTTTTCCCTAGGTAAGTCTGTTGACTGCAGCCTGGGAGGAAGGACATTTCCAGGGGCATGGGTGACAGTGGGTGCTGAGTCCTCAGAGGGGGACAGCATTGCTCTGAAAATAGAAAGCACCAATGGAATGTGAGCTCCCGGGAGCTCGAGGAATGGGCGGCTGAGGCAAGGGGAGTACCCAGAGAGTGGTGAGAGAGTGTGTACTGCAGGACTAGCCTTGGCTTATAGGCCCCTTTGCCCCCAAAAGGCACAGATTTTCATATGAATACTAATTGATTCATCAACCTAAACCCCATTTGACTTCTGAGTGAGCCCATGTAGGTCTTAGAGAACTACGTCTTCTACAGTCTCCTATATTCTGTAGGGCTTAGTGGTTTGTCATGGCTGTGGTAAGAAGGTACTACACATAAGCGGCCTAAACAACAGATTTTATTATCTCATAGTTTTGGAGGCTTCCTGTACATGGGTTACCCCAACATCTGCCTTCATCTGCATATGAAATTCTCCCAGTGGGTGTGTCTATCCCAGCGTTTTCTCTTTCTTGGATAGGTTAGAAGGTTGAACAAGAAAAGTCTGTTGCCATGTGAGCCTAGTGACCTGAGCACAAACTCCAGGAAAGGTAGAAGGAGAGAGCCAACTGCACAGAGCTGTGTGCTGACCTCCACATGTGTGCTGTGGCACATGTGCCCTATCATACCCACAAACACACTCTCACAAATAGTGAGTGCCAAATTAATAAAAAAGATTCTAATTCGAATATCATGTTAGGTTAGGTATCTACTCTACTCTAGGATTGCCATACGGAAACTAATGACACTTACAAACTAGGTCACAGCATGAGGACGTCACTGTAAGAATTTGGTGGAAAATTCATCTCAATCCATAGTTTGGATAGTTTGGGCATGGGTCTGTGGTAGACCTAGTCTTTTACTTACTGGCTGTGAGCTTGTGATTGAATGTAAGTTTAGCTTCATTTGAAGAGGCTGGTAGACCCCCCCAACTAATACCATTGTTTGAAGCAACTTCCTAGACTTTGCTCAAGTTCTTGAAGGAACTTCCTGAAGATATCTACAGAATGCCCTATTAGTCACCATTCCATTGCTGTGACAGAAAACTGCATTAAAGGGGTCTGGAGAGATGGCTCAGCAGTTAAGAGCACTGGCTGTTCTTCCAGAGGACACGGGTTCAATTCCCAGCAACCACCCAGCTCACAACTGTCTGAAACTACAGTTCCAGGAGATCTGACACCCTTACACAGACTTACATGCAGACAAATATATATGTATATGTGTATGTGTATGTATATATGTGTATGTGTATATATGTGAATATATGTATATGTGTATGTGTATATATGTGTATGTGTATGTGTATATATATGTGTATGTATGTGTATATATGTATATGTGTATGTGTATATATGTATATGTATATGTGTATGTGCATATATATGTGTATGTGTATATATGTATATGTATATGTGTATGTGTATATATGTATATGTGTATGTATATATATGTGTATGTATATGTGTATATATGTATATGTGTATATATGTATATGTGTATATATGTATATATGTATATGTGTATATATGTATATGTGTATATATATATGTGTGTATGTATGTGTATATATGTATATGTTTATGTGTATATATGTATATGTGTATGTGTATATATGTGTATGTGTATGTGTATATATGTATATGTGTATATATGTATATGTGTATATATGTATATGTGTATATATATGTGTGTATGTATGTGTATATGTGTATATGTATATATGTATATGTGTATATGTATATATGTATATGTGTATGTGTATATATGTATATGTGTATATATGTATATGTGTATATATGTATATGTGTACATATATGTGTGTATGTATGTGTATATATGTATATGTGTATATGTATATATGTATATGTGTATGTGTGTATATGCATATGTGTATGTGTATATATGTATATGTGTATACGTGGCATTGACAAGCAACTTAGGAAGGAAGGGACTTAGTTTTGCCTACATCCTCAGAGGGGATCGAGCCCATCAAGGCTGAGAAGGCATGGCCACTTGAGGGTGAGGTAGTCCTGGCAAACAGAAGCAAAAAGAGAGCAGGAAGTGAGGCCAGGCTATTAACTCTCAGAGCCCGCCGCCAGTGATGTACTTCCTCCAGTAAGATCCTACCTCCTAAATGTTCCTCTACTTTCCCAAATGGTGCCACCAACTGGGGACCAAATGTTCAAAGATATGAGCTATGA
Source organism: Montemys delectorum (assembly GCA_019843815.1). Taxonomy (NCBI): domain Eukaryota; kingdom Metazoa; phylum Chordata; class Mammalia; order Rodentia; family Muridae; genus Montemys; species Montemys delectorum. The sequence continues at coordinate 14,592 of JADRCD010000171.1, forward strand.
GGGGCATTTTTCACTCAGACAACAGTGTCCACTGCTCATTTCACCAGGGATGCTCACTCTTATCTCATGGCTCTGCAACGTCACTGTCACTGTTGAACTACAATTTGTGTCTTATCCATAAGTAGCAGGAGAAAGGCACTTGAAATCTACGCCTTCTAGTGGAGAAAAGGATCTTGCTGATTAAGCCAACACTGAAAGGCCAGCTCCCCCAGAGACAAAGTTGAGTGCGCTGCCATTTCTGGGTGTATTTCCAAGGCCTGTAGACTCAGAGAGGAAGAGCCCGTGGGCGGTTCCCTAATCTTCTGCCTAGAGACCGAACCAACCCAGCAGGTCTAATTGACTGCAATTAATAGTTCACATGTTCTTCAAACAGCAGTCTTGTTTAAGTGCTCCGACTGACTCATTTCCCTCTATGACAACATAGGTTACAAAGTGAAATTCAATAGACAGGGCTTGTTAAATGTCAGTAGTGCAATCAGGCTATGAGAGAACCAGAGGGAGTGTCCTCCCCAGGCGAGCAGCACCCTCTTGTCTCTGCAAAACACAGGACTCAGAGCTTGCTTCCCTTCCTCCTCTCTTTCTTAGCCCTCCTTTCTCTTTATGCCACTGGCTTATTCTGGGTACAGAATGGTCACTCATGTTTGAGCTAGAACGGCCCTACAGATGTTGTGACATGCTTTCTTTTTGAAGCCACCTGTTCAAAGATGTTCTGCTTTGAGAATATCAAAGTTCCAAAGCTGTCTTGAGACTCAACAAATGTGATAGCTGGAGTTAGGGGTTTCATTGTGAATGCTGCTTCCCCAAGAACTGGTCTTATCAATAGGTTGGCCACCGAATGCGCTTTTCAGGACTCCAGCATTGTCAGTCTAGTCTTTATTTCTCTCACTGGAGCAGAGACACTTTCCTGGGGGAAAACAACTTTTGTGGTATGCATGGTATAGACTGAAAGCAAAGGCAGAAAAGCGGCCAGTGGGTAGGCGACTGATTATACAACAGAAAACGAGAAGAAAGAGTCAAGAATCGAACAACTGTGAAGAGAAATAGATAGCAGCCCCAGAACTGTTGAGTTTTGTTACAAAAGCTAATGCTTTCAAGTTTTGATCTTAAGCTCTCTGCTAAGACAGCCCAGACCCTAGATCTGGAGGGCTGCCATTCTGAGTTAGCTACACATGTAACCTTATAAGTTACTTCACTAGCCAGTATGTACTGTCACATGACATGATCAGCAGTCTCCAGGGTCACGTGTCCCTGGCATGCAATAGGAAGTAGATCGGTGGAAGCCAGTCCAGATACCCACCTACTCCACTTCTGGCATCTTGTTGTACAGATGTAAGGCAGGGGAGACATGACTTCCTCCCTAATCCGTTTGCAACCGGGGCTGTTGTGGGTGGGTCTTGTGCTTGTGGGTGGGTCTTGTGCAAAATATATTCAGATGCTGATTTTTGTGCCCAGACATCTGGAAGCAGCATGGTCAAGCATCTCTGGTCCTAATATTTTGTAAACATTGTTTTCCATCATCTCTGATTGGTTAACAAAGAGCAGACTTGGACTATGACTAAGCAGGAGAGGACAGTAGGCATGGAACATCAGATCTTAGTGAAAGGGTCCCAGGTAGAGAGAGAGGATCAGAGATAGAAGACACATGTGGAGAGACCATGTGGAGACACCAAGAGGATTTGTCATGAGGTCACTATGGGAGAGCAGCCTCGAGGAGACACACAGAGCAAAGTGAACCAAGGCGAGACTGAGATGGCAGGTGAGTAATGGGTTGTTTATTTGTGTACTAATCAACTTAGAGGGTTAGAGTAGCTCAGAACCTGCCCAGCATAGTGTCAACTGTTTGTTAATAAAAATATCAAGTCAACATGTCTTTTATTTGGGAGTTATATGATCGAAGTGGGTGTAGAAAACCTGTGAAGTTATTTGGAAGCAAAAAGGGATGTTAAGAAACCCCACCCTCTCCCACAAATACTTCTACGCAGGCACTCCTTCTTGATGTCAACTGGAAAGAGACATATTGGCGACTGTGTTCTTATGTGGTAACTTTGCTAACTCAAAGTCCCAGCTTTGAACTCTAGCCCTGCCTGTCTTAGAGGTGTGATCTAACACACAGAGCATCCTCCCTCTGTGCCTCCTTCTGTACCTTCATATTCCACATCCATGGGCCACCACCAATAGACTGAAATTACTGAGAAAGCAATAACATTTGTCCTGAATAGAGATATTTTTTTTTCTATCACTGCCTGAACAGTAGAGTCTAACAGCTCTCCCCACATCACCCACATTGGATTAGTTATGGAAAGTCATCCAGACTGATTTGAAGTACACAGGAGCACTTGATGGGTTTTGTCTAAATGATACGCTAATTAAAAAATGAGAAGTATTTACAGAGGTCCCGGAACCAATCCCCTGCTTGTAGATGTCAACCAGTGTCTGAACTAGTGAACCTAACTCAAGGACTGGGAGAACAAAGTGGAATGATGAGTAGAAGGAGCTCTGTGTGGTACCTGGACAGTGGGGGTGGCTTAGTAAACACTGGCTCATGTTCTTACACCAGCAGAGAGTGCAACGGGGCCAGCAGTGCAGTAGCTCCTTACTGCTGTGGGCGGCATGGTCTGCACCATCCACTAGCACACCTAAAGATTCCGTGTGGCTATGATGTCTTCCAGAGATTGTACTAGAAGTTCAGATTTCCAGATTCTATGCCTGGAAGAATCAAATTTAGCAGTTATGGCTCTGTGGCATTTCTGTATCCTGACGTGGGTCGTGGGATTCAGAGGGTGGCATGGGAAACATTTGAGGAAACCTTTGCTCATGTCTTCCTAGGGGGATTTGTGCCGTGGTGTTAGGGCTAAGGGGCCTCATCTCTTGACAATAAAATGAAATCAGTTCATTATAGGCAAAGCAATACCCAAGTTAGGGACCCCATACTTACAAGGTCAGATGAGAGTGGCGATATGGGGTGGGGCTGGCAGAGGCCAATAAACAGCGAAAGTTCTTACAATGGTGGGAGCTGTTGTCTGGCTCTTGTGTGCAGCAGAGGTGGTGGACAGCAGCCCCAGCATCACAAGGTTTCCTTTTAATTTTCAAAAATAAATATAAAATGTAAAAATTAACATCTTATCCCCTTCCTAACTCCCCCCCCCTCCCTGAGACAGGGTTTCTCTGTGTAGCCCTGGCTGTCCTGGAACTCATTCTGTAGACCAGGCTGGCCTTGAACTCAGAAATCCTCCTGCCTCTGCTTCCCAAGTGCTGGGATTAAAGGCATGTGCCACCATGGCCTGGCCCCTTCCTAACTCTTAAGAGCGATAATTTACAACTGGTTTCACTTGTTCTTTTGTGTGTGTGTGTGTGTGTGTGTGTGTGGTGTTAGAGATTAAATCCTTGGTCAAGTGTTTCTCGGTTACTTTCTCTACTACTGTGCCTTACCCTTCAACTCTCTTTACCACTAAGTTCCAAACATCTACAGGCTTGAGTGGCCCCCAGGCTGACAACTGACCATGTTGTGACTAATGCCACCTTCTAAGTTTACCTCTGAAGAAAATATCTCCAAGGCAGTCTTGGAGTCCATTTTGGCTCTATAATCATGAGTGTCCATGTGTGTCTTCTCCAAGCTGCAGGGACATGGACATTACTGCCTCTGGAAGCCTCTACATGGCGTCTTCCAGTGAGAGCTCCTCAGAATGTTTGGGCCACACTCCCAGACCCAGCTGGAGAACTGGCAGGAGACTTCTCAGGAGGTAGGAAAGCCTCGCAGCAGCTCACTCCTCTCCCATTGCCACCTTCTCCTTTGATGTCTTGTTTCAGCTCTGGCACCCATGAGGCTGTGGCACCAGGTTCCCCACCCAGCGGCCTTACACCAGAACAGCTCTTGGCAGGGGGTTCCAGGGACATCAAAGGCATACAATTGCCCTGGAATGGCTTTACCAAGGTGCCTCATGAGTATGAACAGCGACTAAGAGAGAAGGAAGATCAAAGTGGGAGCAGCTTTGAAACAAGGAAGGGCCATCTGGGCTTGTTCTGTGTGAGGAGAGGCTATGATCCTGGGCCTAGCCATAGCTACCTGGACGGAATCAGAGCCATATGCCTATCAGCCTGATCCCTTCTTGGTATAGTCTGGACTTGACCTCAAGGCCTGTAAGGTTGTCTATCTCACCAAGACTGCCTTGCTCTTGGCTTCTGGGATCTCTGTAGGTGTTGCTCAACATCTGAGGACAGAGTTGCTGGCTTGCCTGGGAGGAACACATGAGTGCAGGCCAGGTAGGCAAAAGCTAATAAATCTCCTCCTCTTTGGGAGGTGCCAAACAGCACCCCAAAATGAAGTGTTCTGTGTGCCAACAGCTAGTTCTGAGGCCCGCCGTCCATACCGATAGCCGCAGCCACATGTAAAATCTGACTGGTGGGCACTGGGATCCTCATGCAATGAATCACTCGCCAAGCTGTAGCCTGCTCCTCACTGCTTCAGCTACTGTTCCTGTTTTTCAGAAAGGGCTGGTATTGTTTGTCTTGTTTCTTCGAAGCAGACACAAGCCACGGAGCAGAACCAGGGGTCTAATATTCGGCGCAGGGAAGCTGTCTGCTGAGTGGTGTGCTGGCCTGCTCCTTGCTGTCAGCAGGATCCAGAGACCCAGCACAAAGCACCTAGGTTAAGAGGAGGAGCCTGCAAGGGTCCAGCTCAGCAGAATCCCACCCCTGCTCTTAAATAAGAATGACTTGTTTAGGTACCCAGGGAGAAGACTTAAATTTAAAATGAAAGGACATCCTATGTCCAATTCCAAATCCAAGAAATGTGACAAAACACCCTGTTCATGACAGCTGCTACCCTTCACCCTCCCCACCCCTGCACCAACGCTTCTGGTGTCAGCGTATCCAGGGACACATGACTTCAGCATCTTTTCTTTTAACATAATTTTTCTATTGTGATGGCCTACAAAAGAACTCCTACCACTCCACCCCTCCCCCACTGTGTACTATGGGAACGCTAAGAGTATTAAGCTCTCTGTGGAGCTGCTTCTAGTTTTGATCTCTCTTGTAATAAAATGACTAGAAATTAATACATATTATGCTAGTCTATTTATAGCTGCTGCCTTCTTATATAACTTTGACCGAACATGTGCGAACTTTCTTCCACAATACTTGAAGGGATGACGGTGCCCATTTTAGAGATGAAGAAAAAGAAAGCTAGAAGATCAACTATTTCCTTTGAATCAAATATCTGGTCTTTATCACAATTGCTCATTAGGAAGGTGCTCATTGGATATAATTGCTGCCCTTCCAGTAGACAACAAAACTACAACCAGCTGAATCCTGCCCTCTTGTTGTCTCTAGTCTGGTCTGGGATCTTATATATGTTGTGAGAGCTCTTGTCTAGATGCATACTGGGCCAAATGCTTTGAAGGGAAGATCTGAGTAGTGTTAAGAAGGGATGGTAGATGGACTGAACTGAGGCCATGGAGGCAGGAGAGGCCTGGTGGAGGCAGTGTTCAAGTGAGAGGGAGAGGAGCTGTGGGAACAGGATGTCCCAGGCAGAGAGAGCAGGGTACACCAAGTCCCAGAGTGGGAAATCCCTGCTCACTGTACTTAAATGTTGGGTAGGAAATTACTGTGGCTATGGATCTGTGATTTAAACAGAGTGGCAGGTGACTGGTGAAATGTGGGAGGTCCCTAGGGGTCATGGGAAGGGGTTCTGGATTTGTTCAGAGTACGATGGGAAGACACAGGACCTGGGAGAGAAACCTTAGCTGTTTTGTGGAGGATGAGCCCAACTCTAGACTCTAGCTGGGTTTTTAATCTTTTAGATAATAACATTTGTGATGATTCTGAAAACAAACACACATCAACCCTCTATGCCGGTCGTCTTGCCTGGGACTTTGCATGTGTTGCCTATTTTAATCTTCACAGCAGCCATCTACGATACACACCATCACTATTTCCCTCTTTTATAAGTGAGTAAATTGAGACAAAGGAGATTAAGGAACTTGCCTAAAATCATCCAGCTAATTATCTATAATACATACAATATCCTGAACTGTAAAACTCACCTCAGTAAATGTAAGGATCTGAATCACACACATTCTATTTTCTGGCCAAGGTGGAATTGAAGGAGAACTTAACGGTAAGCTGTCATGGCTACCTAGGAACTAAAACAACACATCTCCCAGATCAAAGAAAAATAAGAGAAGAGACTGGAAAAATATTACATTCTGGGAGGCAAAGTGTGTAGCATGTGGCTTAAATAGTGCTTGGGTGGGGGGGAAATTGTAGCTTTAAGATGTTTCTGTTGTATCTGAAGTCAGTGACTGGCATTTCTAATGTAGGAAGTAGGAAATGAGAGAGGGTGAGCTAAAAAAACCCGCAAGGAAGAATGTAGGAGCAAGGCCAAAGGCCAATGACATGGAAAACAGAGGCAAGAGGGAAAACCAGGAAAGCCTGTGTCTGGTTTTCTACAAATAACTGGGAAAGACTGACAAGTTTCTAAGTAGATTGATTTAAAATAAAAAGACAAGGACTACTAAAATTAGAAACAAGAAAGCAAACCACTGTAGATCCTCCTGATGTTGGAAGGGTCACGATAACTTGGTGTGAAAAGATTGGACAGAGGGAAGGAAGTGGACAAACATCTTGAAAATCAAGCTTGCCAAGACTAGCACAAGAACCAAGATCTAAGTCACCTTCTGCCAGTGAAAGTCATTGGCCAGCTAAAGCCATTAGCCGTGGGTTTAGAAGCTCAGAAGAAAACACCATGTGTAAATGATTTTGCTAGTAAATTCTATCAAATATTCTACGAACAAACAATACCAGCATTCCATAAATATTTTCCAAACAGAGAAGGAGGTATCCTTGCCCCACTGGAAGATTTATTTTTGAAAAATAAAATCTTAGCCAAGTTGTGCACACCTTTAATCCCTGCACCCTGGAGGCAGAGGCAGGGTGGTAGGGGCCAGCTTGGTAGGAGTGGTGTATTTTTTTTTTAAATTGCTACAGATCACCCCCCCACACACACACACACACAAAACACCTCAAACTATAAGAACAAATCTATGACTGACCTTATATGTATGTTATACATATGTATGTGTGTGTGTGTGTGTGTGCATGTGTATGTGTAAGACTGAGTTCTTTCTCCATGAAATCTAGAACAAAGTGAGGTTCCTGCTTTCCCCACCTCTGTTCAGAGTGTAGGAGCCTGAAGTTGAAAGCCTCCACTGCCATCCAGGACCAGTCAGCCTAAAGCGTACATGGACACTTACCAGCATAGGAAAACAAATACTGTACCGAACCTTTACAGTCTTGTGGATAGATCCATAATTACTCCAGGCAAGAACTGTGGGACATTGGTGATGGTGGTGGGAACAAACAAACACAATCCAGCCAGGATCCAGGCAGGAAGAGAACTCCATATAAGCCTGGACATACCCTTAACCCCGCATCCTGCACCCTCCCCAGTTTTGGGCATGCAAAGTGCCATGCCCAGTGCACCGGAGTGAAGGCTGTAAATGGCAGTTAGGGGACAGGTAGAATGTGGGGTTCAGAGGCTCCTAAAGAAAGCAGACTCCAATAGAGAAATTCCTTCCAGCCAAGAGCACACACTGATTCAACCTGTTTTAATTACAAGGACTTAACATCCTCTTTCCCCTGCAAAGCCAGCAAGAGAGGACAGAAGAGGGGTGGAGAGCCACATTCATGGCAACAAAGGAAAAGTGCTGACTGAAATAGTTTCTATTTTATTTCTTTTTTGAAACTTAGAGTTCTGGATCTTAATTATTTAGTTGTTTTGTTTTCAGCGTGTGTAATGTCTAATGCCTGGATATATTTTTAGGACCATCCTTTCTTTTTTCTGTACCATTCCGATAATATTCTCTGTGTTATTTTTTACACCTTTCAACCATATAGTTTCCCCACTGTGCTGGCTAATTTTATGTCAACGCGAGAGACATGAGCTAAAGTCATCTGAGAGGAGGGAGCCTCAACTGAGAAACTGTCTCTAGAAGATGGGGCTACAGGCAAGCCTGTAGGGCATATTCTTAATTAATGATTGATATGGGAAGTCTTAGTCCCTTGTGAGTGGTGCCTCCTCTGGGCTGGTGGTCCTGGGTTCTAGAAGAAAGCAGGCTGATTAAGCCTTAAGGAGCAAGCCAGGAAGCAGCACCCCTCCATGGCTCTGCATCAGCTCCTGCCTCCGGGTTCCAGCCTGTTTGAGTTCCTGCCTTGCTTCCCTGAGTAGAATGTGACTTGGGATGTGTAACCACAGCAAACCCTTTCCTTCCCATGGTGCTTTTGGTCATGGAGTTTTATCACAGTAATAGTAACCCTAACTAAGATACTTCCCAGTTGTACTCCTTCATTTCCTTTTTTCCTGTTTTCTTTTCTTCTTTGTTTTTAATTATTCATACCTGGAATCCTGAAAGACCACAAATTACATTTTACCCAGCAATACACTCGTGCTTCTGTCTACATCTCATTATATCTACAAGGGTCACAAGCACATAGATGTCTTTTACTGCACGGTGGCACAGAAATTGCTATCACATCATTGTCTCTGTTGCTGAAGCCAGCTTCTGTCTTAAACAGTAGTGGCTAAGATAAACCTAAGTGAGCATAACTCACCAGTTGACATAAAATAAAAGAAGCAAACAAAAGGGTCAAAAGGCCAAATGAAAGCCATGGACATGCCAGAAGATGAACAAAGACATCAAAGAGCGAAGAAACCGCGAAGTGGAAACTTCTGGTTTCTTTGGAAAGTCAGTTAATGTCAAACGATGTTTTGCTATGGCAAACAAGTGAAAGGATGTTTTTCTAAAGCAGACACATGAAATGATGTACATTGTTTAGAAGGATTATAAATATGACCCCCACAGACAGTGGAAGCTAGAGCATTGCTCCACCTCCCTATTCTTTGCTGATGACACACATGTTTTGGTGTGCCTTACATTGCTTTGCTGAGCTTTGCTGGTGGTGACTTGAAAGAGAAAAACTTGCCAAAGAATTTCTGGTGAGGCTCTTGTGACTCCTTGCTGCTTCTGAGGAACTGAGTCAGTTGGTGAGTCTCTCAGTTTCTTCTGGATTGAGCTGCAGTTGCTGATTAGTGTGTGGTGCCTGGCAAGTGCGCTGGTCTGTAGCTGCTGATTCCTGTGTGGTACCTGGCAAGTGCACTGGTCTGCAGTTGATGATTCATGTTTGGTGTTTGCTAGGGGACTGGACTGAGAATAACAAAGATTGGAATTGCCCTAAAGAACTATTTCTAAACAGGTTCACTTCCCCCATATCCTAATAACCTTTCTTTTCTGGTGGTGGGCCGGAGGAAAAGTTAAAACCCTATTAAAGTAGGTTGAGAGAAGTTTATGCTTACAATATTGTTTTATATTTGATGTTTATATTAATGTGTGACCTTGGGAATAAACAAGAAAGGAAAGGTTTTGACTTTACATTGGTGCCCGTTTGTGTGTTGAGTTGATAGAGGGTCAATTGTTCTAAATAGTTTTATGTCAACATGACGCAAGTTTAAAGGTAACTGAGAGAAGGAACTCTCAATTAAGAAAAACCCCATAAGACCCGGCTACAGACATGTCTTTAGAGCATCTTTAAAATTAGTGATTGACATGAGAGAGTCAAGCCTTTGGCTGGTGGTCCTGGCTTGTGTAAGAAGCAGGCTGAGCAAGTCATGAGGAGCAAGCCAATAAGCAGCATCCCTCCATGGCTTCTGCATCAGCTCCTGCTTCCAGGTTCCCTCTCTGCTTGAGTTCCTGCCCTCACTGCTTTTAGTGATGAACTGTTTTTTATATGTGACTGTGAGGGAGATAAACCCTTTCCTTCCCATGATGCTTTTGGTCATATTGTTTCATGATAGCAATGGTAACCCTAAACTCAGACATTCTATGAGAGGAGTCGATGACCAAAGAAGAACTAGTAAGAGGTTCATTATGCTCAACACAGTAAATCAGTAAACTTCTAAAATCAGTAGAAGAAGAGAAAAACAGTAATCTGACCATCTAGAAAAACAACGAGCAAACTCCTCTCAGTAACAGCCTTAAACAGCCTTAAATAGCCTAAAATAGCATCAGATCAGCAATAAAAAGGCACAGACCAAGCTAACTGGATTAAACATCCAGGGCCAGTAAGATGGCTTAGTGTGCAAAGATGATTGTTGTGCAAGCCCGGAGACTGGAGTTCCATCCCCAGGAGGTACACAAAGGAGGAAAGAGAGAACTGAGTACAGTCAGTTGTTCTCTGAAATCCACATATGCACTGTGCCACAAATTCTCTCTGTCTCCCTCATGACGAATTGAGAAACCCACTCAAGATTCAACTATGTGTTGACTCTAAGAGACACACCTCACTGGTAAAGACAACCACAATCTGAGAGTCAAGAGCTGAAATCTACCACGAGGGTAGACAGTAAAAACAAACGGAGGTACTTGTGACTGATAAAGCAGACATCAACCCAAAATTTGTCAGAAGGGATAGAGACAGTCTTTACATATTAATAAATAGAACAATTTACTCAGAAGATTTTATAGGTATAAATGCATTGATTAAAAAAATTGTGAGAATCAAAGGGATGACTGGCTTATGGTGTATTTCAAGGTCTTAGAAAAACATGAAGAATAAGTGGCAGCATTCTAGAAAGTTTTCTAGTAAAAATCAATAGATTGATTCTGGTTGTATCAAATATCAAAAGCATCAGATCCTTGCTTGAAGGAGATTCCCCTGGTAGAAAATGGTAAAGATGAGATTTGAATCCAGTGCTGTGTCACACATCTTTAGATTCCTCTGATAAATACAAGCCTCAGAGATCAAATGATTCTTTTACTCTGAGGACAGATTTTACTGTGTACAGGCCGGCTTGGGTAGTAGGATCTGGATATAATTAAGAGGAAGTTCCGCCCCCGGGAAGCTCATGGCTTAATAAAGAGTCTGGGGGAACTCTTGACAGGCAGCCTCCAGAGAGAGGACAGGTGTGAATGTGTTTGCTTCAGAGCAATGGAAGCAAAGAGCTAAGCAGGCTGGGAGGGAGAAAGGGCCAATTGCTTATGGAGAGGAAACTGACTTGGGAAGCAGCCTTTAAAACGAGTTGGAAGTAAAGAGAGAAAGTAACAAGACTGGTGTTTTGGGGCACTGTTAACAAGAGACCCCAACAACAAGCAAGTGACCTGGCCTTTGCTCCCCAGTGTGGGGGTACAGGATCCCTTCTCCTCGTAAAGCTGGCACATTATACTTTGTTCCAGTACTCTGTATTTCCAGAAGGATATGCCTGGGATCCTCTTCGCAGAACAATCCAAGGCACAGAGGGGAGTTTTGAGGCTAGAAACATTACAGTGGGTGTCTAACAAACTGTGGTTAGATTCCAGACTGAGTTAAATGTCCCAGCAACTGGATAAATTCTGGATGAGTTCAGCACTTCCAGGGCCTGGAAATACTGAGCTACTACCATGGACAGCAAGGCCCAACCAGCCAAGCCAAAATGCCTGTTTTGCTAGAGCAGCAGGACGCACTAGAATGGTGACATTCTAATAAAGAGAAGAGGATAGTAAATGACATCAATATGTCCATGAAAAGGTGCTGAGTCATCACAGCCAGACTATGGGGAAAGTAGCAAAGGGTAGGGGTGAATCTCACTTCTGCAAGCAAGGTTGTCCCTGTCCCGAAGAGTAGACCTCAAAGGTGCATGTAAAATGTGGGGAGGTGGGGGGGGGAGGAGAGAGAAGTGTGTGGGTATGGGGGGAGGAGAAGGGGATGATGGGTGGGGGGGGGCTGTTTGTGGGGGGGGAAGGAGCTGCCTTGCAGGCTCATGCATAGGGTGTGGCCCGTGTGCATACCCTCATGTTTTACAGGTGAGGGAGCTAAATTCAAAGTGGTGTGGCTTAATGCAACCACAGTTGTTTATTTTGCTCCTGACTCTGCAGTTTGGGCAGGACTTAAGGTGAATTGCTAGTCTCTGCTCAGCCTATGGTCAGCAGAGGTGACTTATGGGAAGGGTCTTTGGGAAGCCTGTCCCAAGGTCAGCTGCCTGTGGCTATGACGTAACAGTGAATCTTCACGGTTTGTTTACATTTCCTTCCACTGTGGGCGGTTATATGAATGGTCAGTAATTGTATGTGTGTTTGGGTAAATGGCATAACAATAGGTTTTTATATATTTTATGTAGTAATTGGTTAAATGAACTGTACTTACATGTTTTATACTTGCATAAAGCGAGATACTTTTTCTTAATTTGTTGAGTATTTTTAGACCATACAAGTCTAATTCTTCAGATTGTCACAAATCTCCAAACGTGTCTGTCAGTGGGCTTGTGAGGTCAGAGGTCAACTGCAGTGCCAAGTACCTGGCTTCCAACTATTGCCTAGGAGCCATGGAATAGTAATGGGCTAAGGCTTTTCCTTCTCTCCACAATCGTTTTCCTGTGTGTGACTCTATCCTACAGAATAATGGAAGGTAAAAGAAAAGCAGATACAAGACACATCCCTTTCAGAGTCTAGCCTTGGATGCACAGGTATTTTGTATTAAATGTTTCTTAGTCCCTGGGTAAAGCATGAGCCGTGTCTCCCCCCCACCCCCACCCCTGCTGCACCTCCCCCCACCAAGGGAGGTGTGGTCATCCTCACTTGTTCTAATATGCCCAGCCCTATGTGCACTAGACTGCTGTTAATGGAGGCTTTTGTCTTCTATTTGCCAAGAGGATGAAGAAGATGTGAAGCCAGACCCTTACCGCCAAGCCAAGCATTGATGGAGCCTTGCTTTCATCTGTTTCCTATAAACTTCTACCTTTAGCCAGTATGTGCTGCAACCTTACAAAGAGACCTCGGCACACCACCCCTCTCCCATAACAGGAGCAAGCTAAAGGTCCAGATACCAGCTTCTCTTCTTAGGTCGCAGCTTCTCCATAAACCCCAGCCCAGTTACCACACATGAGGGCAGGCAGCAGTCTCAGCAGCTCAGATCTGATAAGGCGTCAGCCTCAGGGGATGATCCTGCTGTCCCTTTTAAAAACTCACTCTAAGCAAGCTTCAGAGAATCAGATCGCTGGGAAGACAAGTGGAGCTCATGGAATCCAACATTAAAAACTGGAAAGTGAAAAGACATGTTTTCCCCGCGTCTGGAGACTCTTTCAAAAGACAGTGGAGCCAGGTGTGGTTGCGCTGTCACCTTTGATCTCAGTCCTCTGGAGGCAGAGGCAGGTGGATCTCTGTGAGATTGAGGCCAGCATGGTCTGTCTACATAGCAAACTGGAGGCCAGTTGGGGATATGTAATGAGAGTTTGTCTCAAAAGAAAACAAACGACCAAAAACAAAAGGCTACGGGGCCGAAGCATTTCTTAAGAAGAAAAACAAACACAACGATGAAAATCCCAACAAATAGAGGGCCCACAAGTGATCCACCTAGAACACGGCGTTGCGGGAAGAGCACCCCGAAAAGTACTTAATACACAGGGGCATGCCGGAAGGGCATGAAATCAGTGATGTCTCATAGTCATAATACACTGACATGAATGGAGATCAAAGGAGTCCAGAACATCTTATTTCTCAAAACAAGAGCATCAAGCCCTTGAAGAGTTGATACAGTAAAAATCCAACTGTACTTTCGTTGACTGTACACATCAGCTCTGCACAGCGCGCTTGCTGCCCAGAGCTAGCATAGCAGACAGCAAGAGCCAGATTTGGAAGCAGCAACCCTAATTCTGTTTGGCTAAATTTGCCAAGCATAATAGGTTATGAGCCTGTATGGGTGTTCCCGAGTAATTATGCTTAATTGTTTGTGAAAATCAGAGGATCCATCAGCTACAAGCCCAATTAATTAAATGCAGACACACAAGTCATGTTGGGAAGGAAGGAGGAGGGCTGGGTTCGTTGCAGAATTAAACCGATGTTATTTTATTTAATTTCAAAAAGCCACGGGCAGCGTGTACCTAGGAGCACAGCTTCTGGGAGACAGCCTGCCAGGTTGTGGTAGGGACTGCGAATCAGCACTTTCAGGGCTCTGCTGGGCAGAGCAGGAGAGAGGAGACAGGACGAGCCTCTACTGCACAGCCGGGGAAGAGGCAGGGAGACACTTGCCAAAAGGATTTGAAGAATCAGGTGGATTCAAGTTCAAGGAGACCCTAGTGGTACCTGCCCTTTATTGTGGAGAACTCTGTTAGGTAGGATGCAGAAAAATGCAACCCACCCCCCCTCAAAAAAAGATGAGCTCCCTCACACATCTCTCCATTTGTGGACTTGTTACAATTTTCTCAGTATTCCAGTGTGAGTTGTCTTTACGTTTTATTTTCTGGTTTTCCTTTAAATCAGTGAACTGTTATCCAGGCTCGTGCTCTCTCCTACCACTGCCACCGTGTCAGAAGTTTTCTTTCTTTCTTTTTTTTTTTTTTTTAGATTTATTTATTATGTATTTATCATAAGTACGCTGTAGCTGTCCTCAGACGCACCTGAAGAGGGCGTCAGATCTCATTACGGGTGGTTGTGAGCCACCATGTGGTTGCTGGGATTTGAACTCAGGACCTTTGGGAGAGCACTCGGTGCTCTTACCCGCTGAGCCATCTCACCAGCCCAAGGTTTCTTACCATTTGCCAATGCCTTCTACGTGGAAGACCATGGGTCATTCATTCATTTAAACAAACCATGGGTGATAAAATCCCATGGTCTCCCATTTGCCAGTTTTAAAATACCTCCTTCCCTTTGCCTGCACACCCTAACTTCCTTGAAGATACCCCAGAATTAGGGTTCGGTGATTTTAGGTATACCTTCTCTTCAAAGATCATCTTATTCACAACTGAAACTCAGGTCGGTTCTGAATTTCCCTTCACAGACAGGGTAGAGATTGCCGTGAGAAAAGGGGCCACAGGGATGCTTTTAGGCATACGGCCTTTGAACCCTCTGGTGATTTTCAGGCATGTTGTGAAGGCTTTCATGGTCAGGCTGGGCCACCCAGCAAATTTGTGTGTGTGTGTGTGTGTGTGTGTGTATTCATCCCTATTATTACTTTAGAGGTCGCTCTGATTTTTTCTTTGAATTCTGATTTAGCTTTGCATCCTTATTTGAGAATCGGTGATGAAACCACACAGCCCTGCCCACACATCCACAATGGGTAAGACACTTTGAGATCTGAAACTGCAGAATGAAGGTCTTTCAGGGGGACTTGGTGTTGTCTCTGGTCAGAGAGCCTGGAGTCAGGGAGACTCCATCTGTGGCAAGAACCAGAAGCAAAATACTGCCAGAACCCAAGTGGGGGATTTACAAACTGATCTTGTTAGAGTTCCTTCTGGTCCGTCCCTGCTTGACCCCAGAACTTTTCTCTCCACTTCTGTAATAAGTTTGAACCTAGAGCCCACCTTCTGTCTTAGGAATCAAAGCAGTCATGACAGAGCTATGGCAGAAATGTAAGGGCTTAATTGAGTCACAGCTCCAGATGGAAAGACAGCTTTATGATTGCAATCCAGATGGTGACACAACAGGATCTGAGAGTCCCTGACGCCTCACCCCAAGGCCGCTTGTTTGTTTTAACGAGAGTGCCCTTTGAGAACCTTTGTCTCTTATTCATCCTAGGTGGAATCTATCCAAGGCTTGCCCCAGCTACTCCTTGCTCAAAGGGAGGCTAATCACTGGGAGCCTAGAATGGGACAGGCTATATGCAAACCTTGAGGATACATATCCAGCAGTTTTCAAGGGCTTCTGTCATACCCACCATCTCCTGCATTATGGGGACCCAAAGTGATCAGGACTTTCTTCTCACAACATTGCCTCTCTGAAGATGGCATGCAAAGATGCCCAGTAGTCATGCATTATCTCTAACCACATGTACCTGAGAACCAGTCATTACCCTACCAAATCCAATCTCCCAAGGTAGCTGAGGAATGAAGAGAGGGGCTGTGGGGAGAAGTGTCTCATTCTGAAATCCCACTTCTGCCAGTAGTGAGAAGATAACGACAGCAACAAGAACCATGAAGTGCTCTAAGCAGTTACCGCTCACTGGGCTCTTTCTGAACAGCATCTCACTTTATCTTCGTATGAACATACCAAGTAGATCTATTAGCAACTCGTATTACTCACAAGACAACAGACAATGAAGTGTGATCAGTTGGTAAGCAGGACAGTCATGATTGTCTTTAGTAGGGTCAATGATTACTAGGGTACATCTCATGGAATTGAAGGGTTTCCTAGCACATGGAACTTTTGTTACCACTGTTGGGCCAGTTTGACCATCTCTATTATCTTATAAAAGCACATTTTACCAAAAAACCTAAGGGTATTTTAACCATATCAAGTTTACTTCGCCATTTCCCATGGTTTGTGAGGATCAACTCTCCTGGGTACAGATTTAAATTAAATTAAACTAAATTTGTTCATTTAATTTGTACAGGAATTATTCTGCCTATAATATTCATTATGGATTGTTTATTTTTTAATGATTGTTTAATTATCTGTAATTCTTGACTGATGAATGATGAGACCAAGCTTAATTCTCACTAGCAATTCTAGGGTTTTATTGAGAATCTTCCTATTGGCCTGATTCTTCTGTAAGCATGTCGTCACTTTGCTCATTAAGCAGCTACAGAGGGCCGACATCACAGCCAGAACTAAGTAGCTACAGCACGGACAGATGGTATAAAGAGCTGACATCACAGCCAGGAAGGTACAGTTAAACTCACCTGGGATCAAAATGGTGGTGCAGAGGAACTTGCCTTTGTAGCAAGGAAATGCTCACCCAGTTGAAACCTTTGAGTCTTTAATGGTTGACAAATAATACAACGTTCCCCACTCTGTGTCACATACTCAGAGTCTACACGATGTACCACCCATCAGTTAATAGGACATTCTCCACAGTCCAGTGGAGTGGTGGATCATAGTACCTCCTGCACAGCTAATGATCTGATCTAGTAATGGTCTGAAATCAAAGGTGGGCTTTGAAGATCAGGAGGACATTTGGATGGAGACCCTTAGCAAATCACCTGATGGTTCCAGGAACCTCAATGATAAGGTCAGAACTCCATAGCAAGGTCGAGGGACATTGCTCTTGGCTAGGAAGAGGAGAAATGGGGCAGCTTTGTTCTGTGTACACAGTCTTCAGACTCTGACAAGAGCGGTAGACCATTCAGAGGTGTTAGCAAAGGCATGCAGGGTGGAAACAGACCGGGAAGACACATTCCTGACCGAGGATCCTGCAAACACAGAGCATCGCTACTAGGAAAGTGACTGGTGTCATCATTTCTGGGGCAGTAAACGAGGATGTCACTGTGGTATATAGAGGCTCCAGGGGCCTTTAGTTTATGTTCTTTCCTGTTTGCGTGAGCTTCACTGCTTTTCACATCCAGAAATAGAAGCTTGGAGAAGCACGAGGCATGAAAGATGCTCTGAAAGGCTTTTCTACAGGGAAAGAGGGAACAAATCTCTTTGTTGAATGGGCTGGTAATTCCCACCACCCTGAACCCAGTGTTCATTGCTGGGTTAACTCTTGAAGGCTCAGGAGCAGCAAGACTCCTGTATGATCTGGAGAGACTTCCCAAGGATGTGAGAGGGTCTCAGGGTTTTGTTTTGTTTTGTTTTGTTTTACAAAAGGAATATTTTATTAAAGTTTTGAGGATTTCGTACAGTGTCGTTTGATCCTATTTACTGTCAATAGCAGCGCAGGTCCACCTCTGCCCATTACCCCCTCACCTTTTTATCATCTTTAAAACCTTTTTAAATTTAGTCAAAATCAGCTCTCCAACCCCTCCTATGCCCCCTTCTCACATTCATAGCTTCTTTTCCTTTAATTAGTATTGTTACATATATCCAAGTATACACATGAAACTTGCAGGGCCCAGCCACTGTTGCTTGGATGAGTATGTTTTTAGGGGTGGCCCCTTAGTACTGGATAACAGTTTAGGGGCTCATCCTTAGAGAAGACTCATCTCCGTCTCTCAGCTGACATTAGTTGCTGATAGCAATAAGGATATATTTTGGGGTGTGGTAATGCCAAGCAAGCCGTGCCAGATACAGAACCCCAGATGCACAGGTAAGCTTCCTTTACCTGGTATTTGGTATTCTGAGCATCACCCCAGGTACTGGTCTCCTTGCAGCATTTCCTGATTTTAAAAAAATACTTCATGAGAAAAAAATCATCATGATGTGCCCAGCTTTTTATTATGGACAATTTCAAATCTATAAAAATCGAGAGAGTGTGAGAGTGCCGGTGTTCAGGAGCAATATCCATCAGCTCCCAGGCAGCTTCTTTTGCGTTTCACTCTTATCTTTTCTCCTTGGGACAGTTTTTAAAAGCAAATCTCATGTATTTTACCTTATAATATTGGAAATTACTCTGATGTTAGCCTTTTAATTCTATCTATGTCTGACAAATAATCCCCCAAATCTAAGTCTTTTTTTAAAATAATCTCTTAAGATTTTATTTTAAAGAGCTTGAATAGATAGGTAAATAAATAAGAAACACCCCATCCTAAAAGAGGCCACGGAGCTAATTGTTCTTATAGTGCTCAGTCATAGATTTCCCAATTTTGGGTGGTGGATAAGTGCATAAAAATATATACACAGTGAAGGTGTAAATTATATATACACATGTAAAATCCAGCCTGAAAGTCCACAGCTTCGGAATGGCTATTCCAACTGAACATTTCACTGTGTGATGTTTTCATGTGCAAGTCCTTTATAATGGAATTTTAAATCCCTTTTTGTGGATGAGATTTATTAAAGTCTCACATAAACTAAAAAATGTCTGTAGTGGGAAACTAACCCCCGATCAGTTTTAGTTCCAAGTTTCAATAAATCTGTGTCTTTGTACCACTCTCAAATGATCTTTCTCATCACTTAGAAGTACAGATATCAGCTCCAAGTAGGTGATGAGCACAGGAGTGACCTTCAGAGACGAGGAAGCAGCCTTGATCAGTGTTTTCTGTAATCATGGTTTACTATGGCTTGAAAACACAACCTATTTGATTGGTCAGAGCATATGTCACTCGGGAATAAATTTTATTAGCATCAGATATTGTTTAGGGAAACCGAGTTTCTGTTGATGCTCTGCCTTCTGAATGGCTGTAAGAGGAGCCTTCTAAGGAGCTTGATTAGTATTGTCCTCATTAATAACCAACCCTACCCATGATTCTTTGGGGACTGCAATCAATCCAAACAAAAGTTGCTTTGTGAAGGAGGAAGTGATGCTCTTCTGGAAACCGATGCACCCTCAAAACAGAAGAACAAAAGCTGAACAAGAAACAATTCCAGACACCAGGAAAGCGTGCGTTTCCTTCTCCCTCCTGGAGACACCCTGCGGGCTATTTACTGACAAGAGCGCCCCCTGTTGTTTCTGAGATGCTTCACCTGCTCTCGGTTGGTTTTAGAAGGTGTGGTGTGCTGGTCAGGTGGCTTCTGCTGGACTGAAAACGAGGGCTGTTAAGAGAGTCCCCTGGACAGTCCGAGTAAGGACAGGGATGTGCTGTGCTGTGGCTCAGAATCCCTTCTTTGTAACGCCACCAATAAAATGCTTTTCTAACAATGTCTTCCTGACAGAAACACCTGTTGAGGGGCTGTCAAAATGGAAGGGAATGTTAAAGCCATTAAAAGACCATAAACTTTAACCTCACTTTCCCAGATCCTTAGAGACCTCACCTCCTAGCTTCAAACAGAGCTGTGGGCTCATCCCTTCCTGCCTGGAAGGGCAGTTTTGAATGCTCATCGGGTCCACAAATGCCCCTTTCTCAGCACATAGAAGCCTCTGGCTTTCTCTCACAGAGAACTGGGAAGCTAACCTCTCATTGGTCTGAGTTCAGAATGATATCTAAAGATACGCTTCTGTATACTGATTTATTCCCAATTGGCTTTGTCTTGCTTTGTGTTTTTATTGTTGGTGCTGTGAGCTTTGTTTCCTATAGAATGGATGGCACATATCTGAAAGTTCAGGACGAGTCCCAGCCACCACCCACCTCTCTCTCTCTCTCTCTCTCTCTCTCTCTCTCTCTCTCTCTCTCTCTCTCTCTCTCTCTCTCTCTCTCTCTCCCCTCTCCCCCCTGCCCTCTCCCCCACCCTCTCTCCCTTTCCAGGGTTTCACTCTGTAGACCATGCTGCCTGCAGACTCAGAGATCCTCCTGCCTCTGTCTCCCTAGTGCTGAGATGAAAGATGCACCCCCCCCCCACTCTGGTCCCTCATGCCTGTCCCCAGTCACCTTGCTAAGCTTAGGTTGGTCTTGAGGCTCCTGTGGGTAGATCTCACAGAAGGGACCCAAGTCCTCTCTTTGACCTCTGTTACTTCATCCACTTGGAGTCAACCCCAGTGAGGCTATCTGGTCATTCTCTCCAGCAGTCTCCTGAGAGACTTGGTTTTAGCCAAAAACTTCTCAGCATCCTTTGGCTTTAACTTTTTATATGCTTTTAAATATTTCATCTGGAGAAGAGGATTGCATAACCCTTTCTTTGGCCGAGGTAAGTCCGCCTTTGACTGAGGAGCATCCCCCCTTTAGATCTAATTTTGGTTAAGCACGGTAGCAGCCAAATTCACAATGGCTGACACACTTCTCCACTCACCCCCGAAACGATGTGAGTCCTATCTCCAGTGGCCAGTCCTTTTGGTTGGCTGCAAACGGAACTGAACATGGTATTATTCTACATGCCAACAATATCAGAGCAAACTAATGAAGCAGATTGTAAATTGTTAGAGTCTATGCGCCCTTAGGTTAAGTGTTTATGAAGACTGAAGGCAGTTTAAACCCGCTCTGGTGGTTGAGCTTGTAATCTCAACACTCAAGTTAATTAGAGAATTAGTCTAATTAAGGTTTCCATACAAATTCTAAAGGGGTGTTTCCTGATAAGTTTTAGTGCCGTGAGTGATTTTATTGTCTTTTATTGACGGATGACTTACATTTAATTTCTAAGACTTTTGACTGGGTCTTGAGATCTGAAAACGGGGTAGAACAGTAAAGCAAGAACACACCTCCAGAGTCACTGTGTGAGTGTCTGCCCTGTGCTTGATACTAGAAATTGCTGCAGATTCAGTGGCTAAAGAGGCTCGTCAGACCTCTAAGTCTGAAACTGGAATTCTACAGTCATGGTGTCTGCTCTCTCTCTAGGCATTCTCAGGGAGAACACATGTAGAGCCTCAGTACCCCACTTCCCGGGCCCCAAGGCATCCTTTAGCACGATTCTCAGCACACATGATCACATGCTTCTGTGGCACTCCTCACACCATCCTCCACTCATCATCCCTCTTGCCTTATGCCGACCCTCCCGGACAGAGGCAACACTGTATCTTTCTGAAGCTGGTTACTCTTGTTTCGCGTGACAGTCTCCACTTGCATCCATTATCATGGAAGCCACCACCTGATTTCCTTCTTACTCCATTTTCTTTCTTCCCCCCTCTTGCTTTGTCTCCCCACCCTCATGACAGCCACAGGCAGATACTCTCTTAT
Source organism: Montemys delectorum (assembly GCA_019843815.1). Taxonomy (NCBI): domain Eukaryota; kingdom Metazoa; phylum Chordata; class Mammalia; order Rodentia; family Muridae; genus Montemys; species Montemys delectorum. The sequence goes on from JADRCD010000171.1 coordinate 35,974, forward strand.
CCTTCTACCTTTCCATTGTGGTGTAGTCACACAACATGAGGCCCTGAGTGTTTGCTAAACAAAGTTCCCTCCTCCTCCTCCTCCTCCTCCTCCTCCTCCTCCTCCTCCTCCTCCTCCTCCTTCTCCTCCTCCTTCTTCTTCTAGAATTATTTATTTATTTTATGGATATGAGTACACTCTAGATTATGAGTCACCATGTGGTTTCTGGGAATTGAACTCAGGACCTCTGGAAGACTAGTCAGTGCTCTTAACCACTAAGCCATCTTTCCAGCCCCTAAAGTTCTCTTCTTTATAAACAACCATGTTTCAGGAGTTATGTTATAGTAACAGAGAATGGCCTGAGAAATGGGTTCCTGGATTAGAACATAGATATTTTGAAGGAATATTATCCAGTTCAACACGCCGTTATTTTTGCTTATATTACTGTGTAATTCTCTTGTAATACCTGAATCAGAACAGTAGGATCCTTATACAATCTATAGGTTGTTCAGAACTGTGAGCTAGAACAAACTTTTCCTTAGTTTGTAAGTGGCCTGTGCCAGATATTTCATTACAGTGATGTCAAGCTGACTAATCCAGTAGTTAGAACCCCAAGAAGCATCCCCATTAGGACTCACGTCCCAGAGGACAGACAGATATTGTCTCATCATCTTGTACCTGGATTCCCACCTTGCTTTGGGGCTCCTTATCAGAAAGTGACATTAAAAACTGTCCCCAGAAGTAACAATTACTGCCCATAAAAATGTCCAGAATGTGGCTAGTCAGGTCTCTGAAAAACCTCTTCCATCCACCCACCCATCCACTCACCACACCGTTGAAGAATGGCATTCCTCTGAGCTCTTTACTCACCATAAAGGGGCTGGGAGGATGGGTGTTGCTCTGAGCCATTCACTAAACGTAAGGCAGCTTTTTTTGCATGCATGCTGCCAGCTCTGATGGCACTGGATACAAATTTTGAGGTAAGCTGAGAGATTCCCATATGAAATTTGACAGTTATGGATTCCTTGTCCAAGGTAGGGTAGATTGGAATAAAGGGGATCAGTCCTCAGGATAGTGGTTCTCCCATTTTGGGTAATGTTAGGGCACCTTGACACTGGGCACCTTGAGTACTTGTTGCTGTTGTGAATCACGTTTTAAAATCTATTGCCTGGGCGGGGCATGCGCAAACCCACAGTTGCAGCACTCAGGAGGAAGAGACAGGTGGTCAGTGACTTATGGGCTGGCCTGAACTATATATCGAATCCTTGTCAAAAGTAAACAAAAAGCAAAATAAAAAATGCAACAGAAGCCCATGTCACATCTCCACTCCCTATTTGCGCACTGGTTGTTCCATTAGGAGGGGACTTTAGCAACCTGCGCGCTGTGAACGGCACTGGCCGGACTGGAAACCCTCATGCATGCCCGTGGATGCTGCGTCTGGCCCTGAGTGATACAGGCAAGGGTAGAGAGTGGTAGTGCAGCATGTGAGCCAGTTTGGACCACTCCTTTCATGTCTCCTGGCCTCAGTTTCCCTTTGTGTTAGGAGACAACATCTTCTCAGGTTTGGGGGAAATTACAGAAACGCAAAAGCTGGCTGGCAATATAGCTCACAGGTGGATCATTTGCCCACCATGAGAAAGGTCCTGGTTTCAACCCCCAGAACCATAAAATAAAGGCAAATAAGTAAATAACAGAAGCCACTTTTTGTTTTTAAAGAGCTATTGGCAAAGCCCCTGGCTCCCATCAACATCCGCTCACATCATTCCCATGCACATCTGCAACTGGGTTCTCGTCCACTTCCTGATGGTAGTGATAATGTCTGACTTCTTGTAATTAACCTTGAACCAAGCCCATAAGAAACACAGTCACATAAGCCAATGGATGAGATGATTAAGTCATTACCGTCAACCTTCCTTTATCGGAGTGAGGAGTTAAGCCATATTCCTTTCCAAAATAAACCTACAGGACAGCTACGAGAAAGGGTTTCCCAAACTCTCTTACATATGAGAAAGGAAGCCTTCTCTGTGCCCAGCAATTCTGGCTGCATCTTGCCTCCAAAGTAAATGAGGCCTTGGCTGTTCCCACTCATGTCTTTTCTGTAGCCGGATATGTTCTCGGCACATCTTCTATAAAAATCAGACCCGCTTTCTTCCTGATGTAAATTGCAAGCACATTTCTGCTCCCTATGACCAGTGTCCATTTTTCAATCAGGCCTCTCTAGCCTCTCCCATCCCCCTCCTAATGAAAATGATTTGACTTGTAATTAAGGTCATATTTTTATAGGCCAGGAATAGCAGCAAGTGGGTGGGGAGGAGGGTTGGGGGGACACAGTGTGTGCAGCTTTGCTCAGAGATCCCTTACAGATTTATGCAGGGTCCGAGGGCTCCCCTGGGCATTGGCCACCCTCAGGTTCTTGAATGATTTTGATGGCTTGAATTAACAACAGTATTTATAGGTTGTAAACAGTCTTTGTGGTGAGATTTTCCCCTCTCTGCCCTAATCCCCTCTTCCCAGTCCCATCTCCCTTACTTATCCCTTGTCTGAAGGATTATCCCCAGAATGGAAACAAGGCTCTCCTTACTGCTGCAAGCACTGCCTGGGCGGAAGTCCACAAGTGGAGTCGTGCTTTCCTGATGCACACTGGCTCGGCCTTATACAGTTCCACGTCTCCAGCCAGAGCTTGATGACCGGCCCTCTCACTCTTTCCTCTCTTGGCTCAGAGCAAGGGCATTTCTGACTCCTTCCTAGGATTCCAACCTGTCTTTTTAACATAATGATGGCTGTGAAGAGACAAGCAGTTTTCCCAGACTCCGATTGTGATGTGATGGAGAAGCTGGCTTGGGAAAACAGTAACTTCCTCCAAACGATGACAACCTGGTCTAAGCTTTGAGAGTGACTTCTGGAAGCCAGGCTCCTGTCTCTCCTCTTCAAGTTGCACTTGCTTCTTTGGCTCGGATGGGAAACCACAGAAGTCACCACAGAAGTCACCACAGAAGTCACCTCTGGGAAATACAGAACCACTGCATGCAAACAGTTACTTGGGTTGGTGTGTAGCTCATGAATAATCTGGACCAGCAGAGAAAGAAGGATCCAGAGTTGCCTTTGCGTAAGTCAACATGGCCTCTGAGCAGCCGATGGGGCCGCACAGCCTGTTGCACTAAGGATAAATTCCGTATATACCTGGCTATCCTCAACAACACAGCCCTCACTTTCTGTCTTCTCCCCTCCTCCAATGTCAACCCCAAAATGGTTTAGATTAACATCAGGGTTTTGGATGTGGGTGACATATTGGCAAGCCCCAGACAACATTATTTAGTTTCCTGACAGGGGATGTTTGTGGCGACTCTACACTGTACACCACCTTATAAAGAGTGACATGCACATCAGTCGGCTTGAGCAAGTTAATATCCCCATCATGGGCTGATTCACTGGGCAGAAACTACACGTGCTGAGCCAGAGGCTGAACTCTTTGACCCTGGCGCTGGAAAGCAGAGCATGCTGTTCCTGTGCTTCTCATGCACACACTCACCAGAGGCACATTATTCACCAGAGGCTGCAACTCAGTCTGATTTTGATTTCTCCCTCTTTTTGGCCGCAGACAGACAACGCCTCAGCATCCTCCCGTTGGAACTGGGTGATTACAGACAACATTGATGGAGCTCACTAAACGTGTGGGGCTGTGCTGAAGCCTTTCCCATTTGTGTTCTTAGGGTTTAATTGTTAAGACAACTTACTGAAACCGTTACAATGTTCTTCATTGTACCAAAGATGAAGCAGATGTTCACAGGCATTGAGTGACTGTTCAGTTTACAGCTGGGCTAAACAGAACAAAAACAAAACAAAACCCATTGTGTGTAAAAGGTAAGTCTTATTAACAAATAGAGTTGAACAAATATTCATCTCACTCTCCATCCCTACAGTGTGATTCCCTCTCTGTCTTCTCTGGACGAGTACTGAGGAAAGGATCCCGAAGTTGAAGGTGCGTGGCTGAACAGAGGCCATTCTGGGTATAGATGCCCCAGGGTCAATGCTGGCAGCTTCAACAAGGCAGCTTGAGACCCACCCTTTGTCATCTGCCTTAAGTTCAAAAGAGATGGGTAAGCAGACCCAGGCAGGGACAAATGAGCTTCAACAGACAAGGACCCACCCACTGGGCTGTCTCCCAGCAATTTCAGCCCAGCCACACCAAATGTTGCTCTCTGGAGCCTGCAAAGCAGCCCTCTTAGTACTCACCCTTTCTGATGCACAGCCAACTTCCACCATAGAGCGGAGAGACCCCGCAGTGAAGAGCCTTCCCCAGAGAGGAGGTGTCCTGGAGAGCTACGCAAAAGCTCACAGGAGATCCCCTGCTGGCTCATTAGACCCACCAGGCTTGACTCCTTGGGGAAACATCCGAATTTTCTAGGCTGTTCTCCAAACACACAAACCGAATCCCAAGTCTTTTGGAACAGTGTCACGTGTGTTTCCAATTGCTCAGTGTACATTTGGTTGTGCTCTGGTGTGAAGTTGTGGATTAATGGCCCATCATAAGACTTGGGTAGAACATGAGGTTTTATGACTGTAGATTTTAATTTTAATCTCCCAGATGCCTCTATTTTTTGGCAACTCTTTTATAGATCCTATTCTGTAGAATTAGCAGCACTGGACCACTGGACTAGTCTCCTGAGTCAATGAAGCCCTTCCATACCCAAAATCCTACTCAGCACGGATTTGGAGAAGAGTGAAGTCAGTGCTTCCCAAAGCTAAAGGGGCTGGAGAACGCTGGGCATAAGGTAAGACTGGATCTAGTGCCCACAAAATAGTAAAGCTCACTTCTGCTATATTTTTGGGATCTTGTAAAAATATTGATACCAGTCTCTCCAAGGCAAATGACAAAGGTTGAGCTGCAAGTCCTGATAGAAAATGGATAAAATGGGAGTTTTATGTCTCTCTACCAATGATAAAAGGGAGATGTTTTTATATGAGAGAGTTTCAGGAAGCCTTATCTATCTGATTCTCTTTTCTTTCTTTCCTTCTTCCTTCCTTCCTTCCTTCTTCCTTCCTTCCTTCCTTCTTCCTTCCTTCCTTCCTTCCTTCCTTCCTTCCTTCCTTCTTTCTTCTTTCTTTCTTTCTTTCTTTCTTCCTTCCTTCCTTCCTTTCTGTTCTTCTCCTTCTCCTCCTTCTCTTTCTCCCCCTTTTCATTGTTCTTTTCCTCCTCCTCCTCCATTTCCTCTTTTTCCTCGTCCTTCTCCTCCCCCCTCCTCTTCCTCCTTCTCCTCCTCTTTCTAATAGGCTCTTTCTATACAGTCCAAGCTGGTCTTAAATCTAAGATCTTCCTGCCTCAGCCTCCTGAGTGCCAAGATTATAGGCTTCCATGCTCACATCTTTGTTAACCTTCCAAATGTTTTCAGACTAAATCTGCTGACATAAGGATGATTTAGTCACTGGCTAAGAGGAATGGAGGTTGGACGTGGAGATGGGAATGTAGCTGATCTCCTCCTGGCACTGAGAAGGCAGAGGGGTAAGTTTTCAAGGGAAATTCAAGGTATTAGTCTGGAAAGAAAGGAGGAGGATGCATATGGGAAGGCCAATGACACGGAAAGAGGAGACACTCCTTGGTTCTGCTTTTGTCCGGATGGTAAAACGGACCATAGGAGTCAAGCAAGGAGGCTGAAGACATCCATTGCCCTCAGGACAAAGGCAGAAGTTTTGGCTTTGACCTACCAGGCTCCTGGTGATCCAGAGGTCATCTTTTACTGCCACCCGCGCTTCCTTCTTGGCGTCCTCCCTACTTCCTCCCTGTGGCCTTTGTGAGTCCCTTGAATGTGGGGATTATCTGCCACCCAGCACCTGCAGGGGGAGTCTCCTGTCATTCCTCTTTAGGCCACCTCCTCCTCATACACCACCTCCCAGGCTTCCTCCCAACCACCTCAGCCTTCACAGATGCATCCTTTCTTAGCTCCACCCCGGTCCTCCTTCACAGCCCTGTTTAAGCCTGATTTTTCTGTCTAGGGGACCCCATTAGCTGTCCCCCAAATCTTCCTTTGCAGCCTGTTTAAGCCTGATCTTCCAGTTAGAGGAACCCCATTCACTTTTCAGAGCTGTTGTGTGAGCACCTCACGTATCAGGCCCTGTTCGTCTCTCGAGGAACAGAACAGTGGACAAGGACAGCCCTGGCACCACCCTTCAAAGACTCATTTCACACCACAGAGGACTCCAGCACAACAGCAGAGGTTGCTTGTTCCAGTTTCATCTCAGAAGCCACAGGGCAACAAAGCTATTAAGTAGTTCCTGGAAGGCTGCTCTTGAGAGTCGGTCGGCCTCTTACTGAATTCTAGGTCTTGCCGCCAGACATGGGAGCCTCTGTATTCTAAGCTTGAAGTAAAAATGCCTGACCCCAAGTGCAATGCAGAGAACAGGTGTCTGTGGATGCTCTGCCACAGCTGGAACATCTATGTCACACTCTGCCGCAAGGCTAAGGGACAGTCACAGGGGTATGGGCAGAAAGAGTCAGAGGTAGAGAAGGACCAAAGCCAACCAGTATCTTCTGGACATTATTGGGCTGCCAGACTCGGAAGCTCCCAGCCGCTGTGACAGAAGGGTTCCTTCAAATTCCCAGTGCTTGATGTCTGTATGCAGTAGGTGCCCCATGAGCCCTGTTTAAAAGTGAAACCTGCCTCTCTTTCCCCAGACAGACCTCCCCCCTCCTCTACTCTCCACACTGCTTTAGAGCTACTCCATTCTGAGGGACAGGGTGACTTTTTTTTTTTTCCAACATCCCATTTTGTAACAGAGGAAATTCAGATTCCAACTAAGCTGGAAGATCCCAGGTGCAAGCCCAGTAGCACGCCTCAAGCCTTCCTGGTTGCTATATTTCCCTCATCCTAGTAGACATCCAGGCCTACGGTGTATCTTTTAACCAAAGATGGAGGCTTCCTAGCTGACACTTTGGGACACCAGGAGTGTACTGCCCAGCTCTGTGTATCAGGCATGTGTGTGCACTGATAGGCAAAGGCCAGATCACAGCATTCACCAGCATTCCAAAGCTATTGGGCGGTAAACCCCCTTAAGAATAACCAGCACTCACTATTTCCTTCTTCCTTTTTTGTTCTTTTGACAGACACAAATGCTGACACACCAAATCATCTTAATATCGGGCTTTGCATGGAGCCGAAGTTTCCCTCCTGGGCATCAGCTGTTGACTGCTTCAGACCCATCCTGAAGAATCTGAGTCTTAGAAGGAACAGAGGATCCAGCAAGTGCCTCTCCAGACAAGATAAATACCGGCTGCAATATGATCCTTGCACGAAGAATGAGGCTACTGTTGGAATCTCAAGATTCAATTTTTTTTTTTCACGGAATCATAGGGGCACACCCAGTTGGAATTCTGGTTTTCACAGTCTCTTTGCTTGTCAAACTTAATATCAAGGAAAATAAGCTAATTTGATTTGGCCAAGGCTCCTGCAATGTGGAATTGATATCAGAGGCAGCGACCTTTGATGTTTTGTATAAACAGTGCTTTCCGCTGCTGTGGAATAATAAACAGCACCTTTCTCTCCAGTCCTCAGCACAGAAAGCTAGAACACAGGTCTGTGCTTGCAGTTCACGAAATTCACATAGGCGGCGTTTATTGGTTCAGTTCGTGGAACAGGGCTTGTCAATCGGCACTGCTGTTTAAAGTGGACAGTTCTCCACTGTGGGTCCTGTGGACTGCTTGGTAGCACCCCTAGACTCCACCCTCTAGATGCCAGCAATAGCTACTCAGCCTGGATAATCCCAAAGCATTCTAGACATTGGCAAATGTCCTTCGTTGAGCAGGACTGGCCTTGGGAGATGTTCCGAGAACTGTCAGCCTAGCAGTAGGAGAGAGAGTTGACTGTTTCCCTTTCTCTTCCCTCCGTGTCTCACAGTTCAGCAGTGGCCAGAGCCTGGGGAGGAGGCTTTGTGAAACAGCTCTGCTGAGCCCTCTTGCTCCCAAAGGCTGCAGACCTGTCCTTTACCTGCCTGGCAGTATGGAAGCTGTGAGGGGACAACCTTCAGTTGCTCTGAGTAAAAAGATAACTTCTGCAGACTTCATGACAGTCCTTCTTAATTGATTTCCAAGTTTGAGAATTTCGTGGTCCAGGGCTGGCGAGATGGCTCAGTGGTTAAGAGCACCAACTGCTCTTCCGAAGGCCCTGAGTTCAAATCCCAGCCACCACATGGTGGCTCACAACCATCCATAATGAGATCTGACGCCCTCTTCTGGTGCATCTGAAGGCAGCTACAGTGTACTTAGATATAATAATAAAGCTAACTGGAGCAAGCGGGCAACCACATGATGGCTCACAACCATCTACTGAAGACAGCCACTCATACACTAAACAAACAAACAAAGAAACAAATACATAAATAAAAGAACTGCGTGGTCCTTGGGGCATACACTCCCTGCTCCCTCCTCTATGCTCCAGGATACCCATATCAGAGCTAAGCGAGGCAGGCTCACATCAATGATGTCTGCAGGAGACTTGTTGAATCAGGTCATGAAAGCTGATGGTTTGAATCTTCAGGAATTCTGAGGGCCATTTACAGACACACCAAGAGCTAGAATCTTTCCCCAGTAAGAATGCAGTCATGCGCTATTTAAATGGTGAGGACAGAATTAAAGAGAAGCATCATTAAAAAAAGAATTGGTGTTGTGTGTTTCTCACACTGTCCCAACACAGACACAGGTGCTGCAGCCTACCACGAAACTCGGTACGTGCATCGCTTGCGCCTACAGACCACTACATGTTAGCATACTGTGGGCAGTTGTATTTAATCATGGAAAAGAGTCAGTAAAAGTCCTGGGAGACACGAATAATTTACATCTTATGCTACTACCATCATGCCTGGGTTCTATTGTTAACAGAGCTGCTGGTGTGCTCTGCACATGGCGTTGTGTGTTTCTACTACAGAAAGTGGCAGATGCTGGGTATCAGTTTTCTGGTGTCTCACCCCTGCTGGCCAATTAAGTGTTTATTGTCACAACAATGATTCAAGTTCAGGCTTGAAGGCAAAGAGGAGGGGATACCGACTACTGTCTGTCCCATTTCCATTTCCTCTTGCTTCTTACTCAAGACATTCCAGTTCTGTTTGGCCTGGCAAGGATTCCAGCCAAACAACTGGGTTTCCTGCCTAAAATATGCTCAAATGACATTGCTCACTCCAGTGGGACACAGGCAGAGAGTACTGGAGGTGCCACCCCAGAAACTCTTGAAACAGCAGACTAATTGGCTACAGGTGTTCCCTCTCCACCATTTTTCTACTCCCTGTTTAGATCAAGGGTGCTGCCGCAGCTTGGCTAAGTGTGCTCCAGAGGCCTGTGAGTTGAAGGCCCAATCCCCAATTGGGATGCAATTAGAAGGAGGTGGAACCCTCAGGAGGTGGGGCTTAATGAGAGGAAGCTAGGTCATTGGGGATAATACCCTTAAGGAGACATCTTGGAGATTAGGATATATGCTATGCCCAGTATGTTATTTTTGAAGCAACAAAGTGACAGATCAAGGGTGGCCAAACTGACAGACAGGAAGTGCTTGGTTCTTGATGACATCACAGTCAGTGTAATAACTGGGACCTTCATTCCGGCTGCTTGTTGATGGACCAATGGAATATACCACTGAATTCATGCCCTACCTGAGACATCAGGGTAGCCAAAGGAAGTGTATTAACCCTTATGCAACTCCTGTGATCTCTCCAAGAGTCGGATGAGATAATGCTGTAGAAAACCTATGTAGTTCTGGTACACAGAAGTTCCCAGAAAAATCAAGCTGTGGCTGCTATTGTCGTGTGCTGTTACACAGACAACAGTTCCACGCATGCATGCTTGCCTCTCCTCTAGCCGTTTTCTCTTCAGGCACAAAGTCCACATCTCATTCACTTGCCATCTTCATTTTCCACTGTGTGGCCTAGGCCACCGTAGAACTGATAATTTTCATAAAAGCCAAATTAGTTCTCCTTTGTTGGGGCCATAATTCATAACTCTGCTCTTTAGCAACAGCTTAATTTAATTCATGCTTATTGAACTATCCAGAACAATAAGACGTGTAATGCCGTTACACAATGAGGCAGACATAAATGTCTCACTCATGCTTGTAGATTGGTGTAGAATGAGTCCTAAGTAAAAACCGAAAAGATAGAAGAAGATGCAGTGGCTCCAGGCTGAAGCATTGGAGGAGAGCAGGCTGAGGTTGCCAGGAGAACCAGGGACAGATAATGTCAGTAGAGAAGGAACGCTAGTTCTTACTTTGGAAATGTGTCCAGGTAGAAGGTTGGAAAGCTGGGTGCGAGTTTGACTAAGGAGACTTCCATCTCTCCTTCCCAGGGAGACACTGGAGGCTTGAGAGCCAAGAGGGATGTAAGTGGAATCTGTGTACACTAATCCAGAAGCCACACAGGGATCCACTGGAAAGGGAGCTGGGTGATAGGCAGGCTACGAAACAGACTCCTGTGTCCTTCACAGCACAACCAACAGTAGGTAATTTGTATTGCTTTCATCAGTTCCTTGGCCAATGCCTGGCACTCTTTCTGGGTTTGAAGCAAAACACAAATCTGCATTCACCACTGGCATGAGTCTTTACTAGAAGGTAGAGAATCCATGAATAGATGTTGAAAGCTTGAAATAGGTCAGAAGAGACCCACGGGTGTTTGAGTGGTTATCTTCTGCAGCTCTGAGAATGCTGTTGGCCTTGTGGAAGGAGTCAGATTTTGAGGAGACCGGTCAGTGCCCAGATGGAAAGAATGGTAACATCTCTTAGTCGGGTTCAGAGTCCAGGTTTTCCCAGTGGAAGTGCAAGTTCTGTTGTAGTTGGCTTCATGACCTTCAGAGACATGCAGCTCAGGGCTCATTCTGCAGTTTCTCATTTAATCTCCAGGAAAGTTTTGAGAAGTCAGCAAATACCCCACCTGTGGGCCAGTCTAGACTCTACATTTTCCTGTGGGGGGGATCTTTGTCTCTGTGCCTCCATTTATAAAAGGTGGGTAGTACCATTTCTTTATATAATGATGACAACTATGGCAACCCAAAGCCAGTTCCAAGAGTTGTAGACATTTGTAAGAAATATTTAGTCTTAGGATTATCTCCCTATAACTTGGGATTGATTATTTTCTTAATAAGATTGTTAAGTGTTTTTAAATTGATTTATTTTTGTGTGTATGAGTACTTTGTCTGCATATATATGTATATATGTACATATATACACACACACATATGTGTATACGTATGTATATATACACATATGTATATGCAGAGCCTGGACTCTGAACCCGACTAAGAGATGTTACCATTCTTTCCATCTGGGCACTGACTAGTCTCCTCAAAATCTGACTACTTCTACAAGGCCAACAGCACTCTCAGAGCCGCAGAAGATAGCCACTCAAACACCCGTGGGTCTCTTCTGACCCATTTCATTGTATCATGTGTGTATGGTGCCAAGGAGAACAGAAGAGGGAGAGATTCAGAGCTCTTGGATCTGGTGTTATAGGTGACTGTGTGCCATGTGGGTGCTGGGACCTGAATCCAGGTTTTCTGAAGAAGTGCTCTTAACCTCTGACCACCTCTGCAGCTCCTGAACATACTGTTTGAATCACTTTCTTTTCTGTAACATGTCAATTTCAATAGATCTTCAGCAGCTCCACCATGGGAAAGTGTTGATAGTTGTGATGTTTAAAAAGCAACTGAGAATGAATACTCTTGTGTTGTTTAATAACTGGTTGCCATCTGAGAAGTGCATTGAAATGATTCTGTCCTGGAACCAACACACAGTGTGGCTGTACAAATCAAATGCTCCTGGATGTAGCAGCTTGATGACATCACCTGATGCTGGAGATGGAAGATGGAAGAAACTGCCCCAATTTACAATAGCATAATGTTTGACAGTAGAAGTTAAAAACATAATAGGTGCAGTCAGTGTGTATACAACCACAGGCACTCATTGTCATTATGGAGTCCAGAGTCACGGGTACTGTACATCGAGACATCTGGAAGCTGTGGGTTTGCTTACAGCAACCATGCCACAGATATGTGAGCACTGAACCACACAGCATTAGGGCAGCAGCTCTCAGCCCTGAGAAGCTTTTCTTATGAGGCCACTATCATATGTAGATCTGTTCTTCATGGAGCCATCTTTAGGCATGCATTGTTGTTCATGAAAGAGGAGATACCTGGAGGTGGAGGCAGAAGAATGCTGAGTTCCAGGGCAGCTTGGTCTACAAGGGTGAGCTCTGGGATATGGTAAGGCTATATCAGTACAATAACAACCAAACTGAGGGCTGGAGAGATGGCTCAGCGGTTAAGAGCACTGACTGCTCTTCTGAAGGTCCTGAGTTCAAATCCCAGCAACCACATGGTGGCTCACAACCATCTGTAATGGGATCTGATACCCTCTTCTGGAGTGTCTGAAGACAGCTACAGTGTACTTACATATAATAAATAAATAAATCTTTGCGCTGGAGCGAGCGGAGCTGTGTGTGTGGGTCTCCTTCTCTCCTGTGGCAAAGGAGGTGTGAAGGAAGCCATTGTGTCATTCTGAAGTAGTATTGAAATGGGAATGATTTCCTTTCTCCTCAAGCCACTGTCATTTAATACAAGGCCAAGTCTGCGGAGCACACTCCTCCTGCCGTGGCTTCTTAGATGAAAGGCTATTTTCTTTTGGGTTATAATGATGCACGCCTCCAGGCAAGGTTGGCTGCTTGGCTGTTCTCCGGCTCCTTTCTCTCCTCAGCTGTACTTGATCTGGCACATTATCCTGGTAGCAGGAAAATCCACCCACCCCTTTAATCTGCAGAATCACAGCCGCATGTGTGCTTTAAAACCCCATCGCTTTCTTTTCATCTCCAGCCCTCTTTTTTTTTTTTTTTTAGCCACTTCATTTGCGGAGTTCCTGCACGCTTCCTATTGATAATTGATAGATTGTTCCTTCCTTCTCAACTTCCTCTATTAGTTATTCCAGGAAGTTGGTTTGTGCGTTGTGTGTAACCCAATAGTTTGGTGAATATGGGCTTGCTAGCCCGCCTGTGTAAATCAATCCTGTCCAGCAAGCCTGGGACCAGGAAGCGATTAAGTTGCATCTTGGCTGGCTACTCTTCACTGAAGCAGCCTATAGGGAAGCCTGGGGACTTCCTCTTGCATCAATGGCTAGGAATGGCCATCTGTGAGGAATCATTGATGTCAAGCTTGGCTCCTCCTCCCACGACATCAGTTCTAAAACCTAGGCTTCTGAAGTGTTGGGGAAGGGTGCTTCACTGAGGACACCTGGTTATAAGACTCTGGTTCCTCAGCCATCAGTTGTTCTTAACCTTTTTCCCTAAGAACTCTAAGTTACAGAGAGGTACCTCCAGATGCAACTGAATCATACATGGTATTACCTGCAGACTTCCTTTAGTCTGCCCACAAGCCAGAAGTAACCAAATTATCAAAAAAGCTGAGAGTCATATTTTATAATTCAAAGACTTTTTTGCATCTTTTAACAAAGTGTATCTCTAACCAGGCCTGGTAGCAAACTCCTTTAATCCTAGGAGGGCTAGACAGGCAGGTGCCTGTGAGCTCAAGGCTTGTGTGGTCTACATAATGAGTTCCAGGACAACCAGGGTTACATTGTGAGACACTGTCTCAAAAAACATGTATCAGTAAGTATTCGGACAGTGTCCATGTTGTATTGAAGACCCTCCCAGCTTTTCTTTCCTTAATCTGCCTTCATTAGTCCTCTTTGGCCCTCTAAAAAAGTTTACTTATATATAGTCGTGTTTGTGTGTGTGTGTGTGTGTGTGTGTGTGTGTGTGTGTGTGTAAGATCAGGGACTGGCTTAGTTCACCTAGTATGACTGACCAGCAAGATCCACTTCCTGAAATGATGTAACTTGTTCGGATATTTTCCTAATTGGTTTGTATATGTTCAGAACTGTAATGTTCTTGCCTTAAAAAAGAGAAATCTAAAATCATTGTGTGTGTGTGTGTGTGTGTGTGTGTGTGTGTGTGTGTGTGTGCTCTCATGCCACAGCATACATGAGGAGGTGAGAGGACAGCTTTTGGAACTTAGGTCTCTTCTTCCTTCACTTGCGTCTGAACGACTGATCTCCAGTCATTCAGCTTGGCCGCAGTCTCTAATGTTACTGAGCCATCTTGCCAGCCCACCAATGTCTTCTTGATGGATCGTTTGTTTGATGAGGATGACATGATTGTCTGGTTTGGGTAAGTTTGGTTGTAAGTCTGTTTTGTCAGGTATTAGGGCAGCGACTCCTGCTTCTTCCCTTCTCTCTCTGCTTGGAACACCTTTCCCAGCCTTTCATCTGAAATCTTTTATCCTGAGATCCAAGGAAGAGCTCCGTGTAGGAGTTGGAGAGATGGCCCAGTGGGTAAGAGCACTTACTGTGACCAGGTGTCATTGGGAAAGTAATTTACCTCTCACTCTAGCTCAGGCAAGAAATGCTAACTAAGCTCTACTCACAAAGGACACCAAGAAAGAAAGGGGACCTGTTGAAAGAGGGTGGACTGGAGGAGTGGAAGGGAATAATATTTGTTACAGAAATGTATGAAATTGTTAAACGACGTGTTTTAAAAGAAGCATTCGCTCTGTAAGTATGAGCACCTCAGTTTGAATCCCAAGCACTGCGCAAAAAGTCATGGGTACCTGAAACCACAGCATCAGAGGCCAGAGGCAGGTGGGTCCAAAGAGTGTGAGTGCCGGCTAGCTTTGCCAAAACGGCGAGCTTCTGGTCCATAGGAGACCCTGTGTCAAGGCTGTTACACAGTAAACAGCAGAGGAAGACATGCAGTGTCCCGTCCTGCACAGAAGGGCACCTGCATCCACATACTGTATGCGTGCACCCCCTCCACAATAGAAAGAAGACTGTGACCTTAAAAGCTATGTGGTCATGGCTACTGCTTTTTTAGTAACCGTAGAAACAGAATGGGAGGAGGAGTCCCAATTTATAAATTTCCATTTCTAAAAATGGAGACAAATATAGAATGGTTGAAAGCAAAATAGTGATGCATTCATGACGTGGAGGGGTGGCTTATAAAGGATCACAGGGAAGCTTCTGGGGTAGTGGGAGAGTTTACCACCTTGATTTTGATGGTGTCTATCACAACTCATTCAGCTGTACTTTTATAATGTGTCATGTATTAGCTGTCCGCCATGCACCAATAAAGCCGTGAACCATGTCAATCACTTCAAGTGAGGCTGGAACTCAGGGTGTTGAACAGGCTAGGCAAATGCTGTAACCACTGAGCCATATGCCTGGTTCTAATTTCTCTTTAGGGGGAAAAAAGATACTTTAAAACTATGTGATGGAAAACAGCATCAGGAAAAAAAGGGGGCACAGTCTGTGTGTGTATGTCAGGATAGATCCATCGCCAGGGGAGATGGGGCCCCAGCATGACCGTATTGTTTCCTTGGATACATTTGGGAGCCTGGAGAAGTTTCAGGGGCGCATGGGTGCTCAACGCTCTTTTAGAAGAATAAATCTGGCAGATCAAAAATAGCTCCAAGAGCATACTGGGCAGGGAGATACAATGGGAAATAATGTGCTCTGAATTGAGGAGTAAGATTTAAGAATCTAGAAGAAATTTTGCTTTAAAATTATTTACTTTTACAATTGACACACAACAATGCATGTATTTATAGGCTAAACTATGATTATCTGTCTATCTATCTATCTATCTATCTATCATCTATCTATCTTTGTCATTTATCAGGATTCATGGGGAGCCCTCTATCTCCTCAAATTTATTATTTTTATGTCTTCTAGCCAATTTGAAATGCTATATAAATTACTCTAATACCTCGTTACTCTACTGAGTTTATAGCAAACAAAAGGCAATTCTTCTTCCTCACTGAATTTTTGTTTGTTTGAGACAGAGTGTCATACAGCCTGACCAGCCTTGCACTCTCTACGTAGCAGAGGCTGGCTTTGAACTGCTGATCCTCCTGCCTCTACTTGCTAAGTGGTGGCACTATAGGTGTGTGGCACTGTGTCTAGCTTCTAGCTCTACCTACTACATGACCTTAGTCTCCGCCTCATTTCCACATCTTCCTCCTCTCTAGCAACCACTGTTCTAGGCTCTTCTTCTACGAGATCAGCTCTTTTAGCTTCTACATCTTCTTCATTTGTTCACTTGTCAATAGAACCTTTGATTGATTGCATAGCTTGGCTATTGCGGATAATGCTTCAATAAACATGGATGTCAATATACAATCCTTGGTGTGTATATGTGTGTGTGTATCCATGTGTGTCTGTGTGTGCCAAGACTGAACCATCCCCTCCTACATAGAAGTTCTTTAAGCAGGGAGCTAAACAGCTTAAACTCTTCTAGGAAGTCCCTGAAACTGACCAGATTTACTAGGCCTTTCCCTTCCACAGTGAGCAATAAAGCTGCCGAGAGTCACTCTCAGACAAGACAAGCTGCCAAAGAAGACTCTGAAACCAAGCCAAGCTGCCTGGAAGAAGCAGACACAAGTGGAGCTGATTGGAAAAGGTTTAAACCAATTGGGTCACTTGGAAGGGAAATTCTCCAATCGATTGAGCTGCCTGCAGGCTGTGCAGGATGCTCCAGGTTTCCCAACTTTTGTAAGCTGTCACCCGGGCTGATGCAGGCTTTGATGATGCAGCTGTCTTTGGCTGATTTCTACTCTTCTAAGTAACTCCTTACCCAATAAAACTTACTGTAAGGGTCTGAGGATTGCTGAAGGAAGACCCCAGACTCAAATAGTCTGCAAAAGCAAAAAGCATTTATTTTGCAGAAACAACTAGTATGGAGGGGATAGCCATTCATACAAAACGGCGACAAGAAGAGAAGCTTGCAGGCTCCTTTTATGTAGGGGTACAAGAATTTTCTAGAAGGGTTAGGTAACCTCTAACATGATTGGCAGTAGTGATATTGCTATATTTTTGATTGGTTGCTATATTAGCTATTATATTTGGTGAGACCTTAAAGAATTCCAGGAACAGAGCCAATTTGGGCTCATTATCTCTCTAGGCAGGATGTCTCAGGAGCCCATCCTCCAGGAGTCAGCTCCAGGCTCATCCTCCCTCTTGGCCACATGTAAGGGCTGCTATTAACTAACGACCCATTGTTTGTGGTGTGGTTCTCTCAAGAATTCTTGCCCGCTTCTTTGGGAAACTGAAACTCAAGACCTAACATGGCTGCCTGTTCTAAAATGGAGTGGGTTAGGTCCCCTCATTTGCTGATTCACCAAATTGGTCTTTGGTGGTATTGTTCTTCAATTGGATGCTCCCTATCTCGGGTGAGTAGACATGTGCTGTATCTCCACAGGATGACTTGCTCATGTTGGTTCTTTCCTTCCACCATATGGGTCCCAGAAATTAAACTTAGTTCATCAGTCATGGCGGCAAGCACCTTTACCCACTGACCCATTTTGGTGACCCATTTTGGCATCATGTAGGCATCTCTTTAACACAATGATCTCATCACCTTTGACTATACACCTGGCAATGAAATTACTTCCTTATATTGTAGTTCTATTTACAATTTCTTGAAGAAACACCAAACTTTTTCTGTAATTTGTATAGCTGTAGTAATTTGTATAGCTGAATAGCCCATAAGAAGGAGAGCTGATGAATAAGCAATAACTCAATTCACCTATTTCCTGATTCCCTTTTCACAAAATTTGAATATTAAAACGTGTTTTATCCTTATGTTTTATGTAACCTCCATAACACATTTTAATAGTAGATTTGCACAGTGTTATGGGAGTGAAAGGTGTGGTCCAGTTGCTATGGTGACTTAGAAGACTAGAATGCAGCTACCTAGAAAGAAGAGTCAGTTGTTTAGATCGAGTGACGATCAGGAGGATGCTGAGTGGGATAATGCAAAAGTTAAAAATGGTGTAAGTTGGGGGCTGGTAAGGCTGCTCTCCCTTAGTTAAAGGCACAAGGAGTGATGAACCACTTCTCTGTAGACATTCTTAAAACTCCTCATGGCTTCAAGAGAATTGCTTTTGCTCTAAGGATCACAAGAATATATAGATGTACACAAATTTTCATAGACCAAGACTTCTAAGATTCCAAAAAGAGGCAATGTCCCCAGACTCACAGACTGAGCCCAGATCAATAAAAGCTTACACAGACCTGGCAGGTCCTGGGTACTTGGGTGACAATGATTGGAAGCAAAGAGAAGTCAAAGGAAAGCCAGCAACCATCAGGATATCTAAGCATGAGGTTCTGCCTTTAGAGAGAGAGCGCTGTGATCTCCCCTAAACTCTTCAGTAGATATTTGGGGAGAGGAGGGGCGTTGGATCTTTGTTGACCTCAAGGCTGAACAGTTTCTAATTAGTTGCATAGTGGTGGCTCAGCATTAATTCTCCAAATTAAAGATTATTGGATATCAAGGGTATTGGCACAGAGTGATCTTGGTGAACAGTTTGAAATAATGTAAAAGACAAAAAGTCTGTTGGCTTAGACTCTAGTGCTATAGACAGGCATTCTGGGTAGATCAAAGGCAGGTGGTCTGAGAGCCTTTAAGAAACATGGCTGTCCTTGAAAGACATTAACTGGAGGTGGTTCTAATATAGTTAGCATGTAGAACAGTTCTTAGGCTCAAAGAAGAGGACACCACCAAGGAAACAAGATCAGGACTGAGATTAAGTGTGCCAATGTTTCCAACTGTACTCGTGAGCCTGGCTTAGAGCTGTGCTGCATTCGGCTCAATGTGCCACAGGAGATGCTAGCTTGGTCCTCTGAAAGGGAACAAGACCCAGAGGATGACTCTCAGTGGAATTCTACTTATTTTAACAAAAGAGCCCCTGGTGTGGGGTGCTGGAGGCACAGGAGAGTTTGATGCACCTCTAGGAGTGGATAACTGCCAGAAGTGAACGAGGGAAAGGAGTTTGAAATAGTATGGAGGGGACAAGAAGGTGAGAAGAAGAGAGAAGGAAGAGGGATAGGGGGAAGAGAAGAAGAAGGAAGAACAGACATGTCCCAAGTGATTTCTTTCAAGCACGCTAAACCATGAGCCAAAGAACTCCAGTGTTGCAGCTAGTTCAAAGGGAATGTACACACACACACACACACACACACACACACACACACACACACCAGTAACCACACATACAAACACTACTGTCTCTAAGTCAGCAGTATGCTTCTTTCAATGAATAGCCATAATAAAGCCCAAATACAGCTTGTCAATGCATAAGAAGCAGGGAGTGAAGGTGGTAGAGCTCCTCTGTCCCCCTGGGTGTGAGAAGTAGCAGAGTCCCCAGAAGGAGCCCATGCCCTTCCTTGAGGACTGGAGGCCCTCCATTTGCATCAAAGGTACTCAGAGAGAACACGGTGTGTGTGCTAATACCCACAGGCTCTTTGTTCTTCATGACCAGTGCTGTTTGTCTTCAGAATGCTTCAGGCTGTCTGGTGGTGTGTGTCATCTGGAGCCGGTTGAAGTGTAGATGAGGTTGCATGTGCATCATTCCTATGTAGGTTCTGTGCCATTTAATGTAAGGGTCTGGAACATCCTCCGGGTTTTTTTGTATCCATAAAGATCCTGGAGCCAGTCTTGAGTGGATACAGAAGGACTACTGTAATTCTGCCTATTTACAAATGAAAAAAGCACACACACACACACACACAAGCAACTCATTATCCTTTCCTTTATATAAACTATGTTTTCTAAAGTTCTACTAAGTTTCTATGTCAGACAGTTGTGAAGCCCTTTTGCTTAATGAGCCAAGTAGTATTTACTTCTTTTTGCCCAGAGGCACAAGAAACACGAAGCTGAGCTCAGGGCTCTGTGAGCAGAGATTGTCTCTGCTCTCCAGGGTTATCTTGTTCTTGCAACATTTAATTCTTTATCATTCTTGTTCTTGCAACATTTGATTCTTTATCATTTAGGTTTTACGGTGACAGTATTAGTTAGGTACTATTACACACTTATTTTTGCTTTAGAGAAAACAAGATCCATAAAGATCAACATCCTGCAGCTCGTTAGTGCTAGAAGGAAAATTGACTTTAGACCAGTCTGACAGGATGTCTGTGTTTCTAGTCATTCTGCTCACCCCTCAGCTATGTGGTTTGTCCAGTTAGCGTGTCCAGCCTTGACACTGGGAAACCTCAGCTTTACTGTATGACCAGCAAGGATACATCGTGGTTTCATCTTACCGAAGCGCACCGCAGTATTATCCTTTAGTTCACAATTCCTCAATGTCTGATGGTTGGCTCCATAGCTGTGCTCATGATGGGAACAGAGCCCCGGGGACCCATGGAGTGCAATGCCTTCTGACTACAGTCCCCGATGGGCTCTTTCTTGGCCATCAGGAGTTATTTCTTCTGAGCCATGAGGGAATCTTGGAGCCACTGAAGACAGAAACAGGCACCGTGGTCATGGCATGAGAATCAAAGAATATTTCAATATTAGAAATCACCTAATGAAACTAACAGGAAACAAGCTCAGGAGACTGTGGTAAGTCAGGGTCTAAGGCACAAAAGCAGGAACAACCTCAGCTCCTGTATTATAAGCCACCTGGTTAGAGAAAGTCCAGGAGAAAAAGAGACTGGAAGTCCCAGTTGCCATCTCCAGATAGCCTTCAGGATGGGTGTTAAAGCTCCCCCTGTGCATTATTACCCTTGACATCTCGCACATATAGGTCCTGTGGTACTTACCGGGACCTGAAGTGTTTCAGAACTTTGAGTATTTGAATTTACCTAATGAGGTATTTGGGGCTGCTACCCAAGTCCAATCATCAGATTTTTTCATTTCTCAAATCTACCGAGTTCATATATCCCCATGATGATCTTACACAGTATCTTTGTGCACTCCATTTTGTACCCTCTCCATCCCTAAGAGCATCACCAGCACATCTTGGGATTCTAGAAGCTGGAACAATGAAGAGATCAGGTTGGTTTGTGAGAGTCCTGGAGCCTGAGAAAGAGGAAGTGAAGTGCACAGGCCCTCCACAGGCCTGCTGGATTGGAGTGCCAGGGAGCATCCACGTGACCATGTTTTGACCAATGGAAGAGTGAAAGCGACAAGGACCTCTTTATTTACTTCTCTGGCCTCTTACCATTTCTTTCCAGCTAGGGGATGGAGAGAACAGACATGCCAGACACAAAGACTGAGACAGAAGAGCTGTCTGACTGTTCACACCACCTCAAATGCTTCAGTGCCATGTATGACATCTAGAAATTGTTTTGTTAAAGCAACTATCTTTGGATCTCTTTCTTATCACACAGACCCTGTGCTGTTTTATAGGTAACTGTACAAAATGCCAAATCGCAGGTCCAGTTAAGAACGATTATCAAGAATGTCACAACAACAATGGCAGAAAATTAACCAAGCACTTGTCTTTTTCTTATACTAAGTAGCTGGTAATTACTTTTTTTCCCTTTTAAATGTTTATTTTTTTGTTTGTTTTATTGAAGCTAGATTCTTTTCTGAGATAATATTTCCTGGTTGTAGCTTCCCCTCATCCCTGTTCCTCTCCACCTCCCCTCCCTTCTGGATTCATTCCTTTTATGTCTTTCATCAGAAAAGAAAGGCTTGTAAGAGATAACAATGAGGCATAACAACATGAGATAGAATAAGATGGAGGAAAAAGTATCTTATTGAAACTGGACATGGCAACCCAACAGGAGGAAAAGAGTCCCAAGAGCAGGCACGCGAGTTAGAGACTCACATGCTCTCAAGATCAAGAATCCCATAAAAATACTAAGCTAGTAGCTATAATGTATCCACAGGACCTGGTATAAACGCCTATAGGCCCCGTGCTTGCTGTTTCAGACTCCGTGAGCTCATATATACCTTGCTTAGTTGATTTAGAAGGCCTTGTTCTTCAGGTGTTCCTTATCTCCTCTGGCTCTTATAACAATCTTTTTGCCTCTTCTTCTGCTGTATTCCCTGAGCTCAGAAGGGAGAGATTTGATGGACACCTCAAATTTCAACTCTCTTTCCCCATGTCTAGCAGTGTATCCTGTATATGTTTCCATCTGCTGCTCTCTGATGATGACTGGATAAGGCACTGATCTATGAGTATAGCAACTAACTGGACTTCTCCATGTTCAATGAGTTCTGTGGGTCTTGCTCTCAGTCCCACTGTCAAGAGAGTAGCCTTTGACTTCTTCTTTTCTAATTCATGTCTCCTTGATCTCCTTTAGTTGTCTTATTGCTCTAGCTAACACTTCAAGTACTATATTGATTAGATATGGAGAGAGCAGACAATTTTTTTCTTGATTTTAGTGAAATTGCTTTGAGTTTCTCTCCATTTAATTTGATGTTGCACACAGGCTTGCTGTGAACTGCCTTTATTTTGTTTAGGTATGTTCCTCGTATCCCTAATATCTCTAGCACTTTTATCATGAAGGATTTTGTGAAAGAACCTTTCAGCATCCAATGAGGATCATGTGATTCTCTTCTTTCAGTTTGTTTATATGGTGGATTGCATTTACTGATTTTCATATTTTGAACTTTCCCTACATCTCTGTGATAAAGATTACTAGATCATGGTAAGTCATACTTCTAATGTGTTACTGGATTCTGTTTGTAAGTATTTATTGAGTATTTTTGCATCTGTGTTCATAAGGGAAATTGGTGTGTAATAATTATCTTTATTTCTTGGGTCTTTATGTAGTTTGGGTACCAGGGTA
Source organism: Montemys delectorum (assembly GCA_019843815.1). Classification (NCBI taxonomy): domain Eukaryota; kingdom Metazoa; phylum Chordata; class Mammalia; order Rodentia; family Muridae; genus Montemys; species Montemys delectorum. Next base: position 58,542 of record JADRCD010000171.1, read on the forward strand.
ACTGTGGTCTCATAAAATGAATCAGATAATGTTCCTTCTGTTTCTGTTTTGTAGAATAATTCGAGGGGTATTGGTATTAGCTTTTATTTGAAAGTCTGGTAGAATTATGTGCCAATACTATCTAGCGCTGGGATTTTTTCCCCCCATTTGGTTGCGAGACATTTAATGACTGTTTCTATTTCACTAGGAATTATAGGTCTATATCTAGTATTGATTTAGTTTTTGGTAAGTGGTACCTATTCAGAAAATTATCCATTCATTTAAAATTTTCCAATTTGGTGGCATATAGGTTTTTAAAGTATGTTCTCATCATTCTCTGGATTTCCTCAGTGTCTCCTTTTTTGTTTCTGGTTTGTTAATTTAGATATTCTCTCTCTGACTTCTAGTTAGCTTCCATAAGGGTTTTTCCATCTTGTTGATTTTCTCAAAGAACCAATTCTTTGCTTTTTTTTTATTGTTCTCTTTGTTTCTTTTTTATTGATTCCAGCTCTCAGTTTGACAACTTCTTGCTGTCTACTTCACTTAGGTGTGATTTCTTCTTTTTGTTCTAGAGCTTTCAGGTGCACTGTTAAGTTGCTAGTAATGAGATATATCTATTTCTTTTTATGGAGGTACTTAGTGCTATGAACTTGCCTCCTAATAGCTTTCCTTGTATCCCATAAGTTTGTGTATGCTCTGTTTTCTTTTTCATTGATTTCTAGGAAATTTTTACTTTCTTTTTTAAAAATTTCTGGCTTGACCCAGTAGTCATTCAGTAAAGAAGAATTATGCCATTTTTTGAGTTTGTAAGCTTTCTATAGTTGCTGATATCCATTTTTAATCCATGGTGGTCTAATAGGACAAGGGGAATTACTTCAATTTTCTTATATCTATTGAGACTTGCTTTGTATCTGAACATATAGTCAGTTTTGGAGAAAGTTCCATGAGAAAAAGGTATATTCTTTTGTTTTGGGGTGAAATGTTCTATAGATATCTGTTAGGTCCACTTGATTCATAACGTCTGTTAGTTTCTAAATTTCTCTTCTTAATGTCTAGATGACCTGTCCATTGATGAGAATGGGGTATTGAAGTCTCCCAACAGCAGTATGTGAAGGTCACTATATGATACACTGTAGTAGTGTTTTGTTTGGTTGTCTAGTTTTTGTTTTTGTTTGTTTTACCAACTTGGGTGCCCTTGTATTTAGAGCAGAGATATTAAAAATTGAGACATTAAGTAGATAATGTTTAAATTTGACTTAAATTTTCTTTTGATGGGTATGTAATGTCTTTCCCCATCTTTTTTGATTAGTTTTGGTTCAAAGTCTATTTTGTTAGATATTAAAATGGCAGCACCAGTTTGCTTCTTATGTCCACTTGTTTGGAATATCCTTTTCCACGTCTTCACCCTGAGGTAATATCTGTCTTTGATGTTGAGGTTTCCTGAATGGATGCAGCAGAAGGATGGATCCTGTTTTTGCATTATTTGGTTAGTCTGTATCTTTTGATTAGGCAATTGAGAACACTGATATTGAGAGATATCAATGACCAATGATGGTTGATTCCTGTTATTCTGTTGTTGTTGTGTGTATATGTGTGTGTATGTATGAATGTATGTATTTTCCTTTTTTTATTTTGCTGGTGTGAGATTATTTACTCCCTGTGTTTCCATGTGTTTAGTTAACCTCCTTAGGTTGGAGTTTCCCTTCTGAAGCCTTCTGTAGAACTGGATTTGTGAGTAGATAATGTTTAAATTAGACTTATTATGGAATTTCTTATTTTCTCTGTCTAAAGTGGTTGAAAGGCCTGGAATGGCATCTGTGGTCTCTTAGAGTCTGCAGCACATCTGTCCAGGTCCTTCTGACTGTTAGAGTCTCCACTGAGAAGTCAGGTGTAGTTCTGACAGGTCTGACTTTATGGTGCTTGCTCTTTTTCCCTCGAAGCTTTTAATGTTTTCTCTTTGTTCTGTGTGCTTAGTGTTTTGATCATTATGCACCAAGAGGACTTTCCTTTCTGCTCCAATCTATTTAGTGTTGTGTATGCTTCTTGTTCCTCTATAGGCATCGCGCTCTTTAGGAAATTTTTCTAATATGATTTTGCTGAAAACATTTTCTGGGCTTTTGCACTGAGACTCGTCACTTTCCTCCACACCTATTCCTCTTACGTTTGGTCTTGTCATAGTGTCCCAGATTTCCTAGCTGTTTTCTGTCAGGAGGTTTTTAAATTTAACATTTTTTTTGTTGTTGAATGTATTCATTTTTTTTCCAATTTTATCTTCAGTGCTTGAGCTTTTCTCTTCCCTTTCTTGCATTCTGTTGGTGAAGCTTGACTCTGATGCTCCTATTCAAATTCCTAACATTTTTCTTTTCCAGAATTCCCTGTTTGGGTTTTCTTTATTGATTCTGTTTCCAGCTTCGGGTCTTGAACAGTTTTAATTATTTCCTTACATTGTTTCTGCTTTCCTGGATTTCTTTAAGGGATTTAGTCATTTCCTCTTTAAAGCCCTCTATCATATTCATGATATGAATCTGCTCTTTTAAGGTCTTTTCCTTGTACCTCAGCTATGCTGGAATATCCAGGGCCTGCTGTGGTAGGATAGCCTGGCTCTAGTGGAGACACACCACCCTGGCTGTTGATTGTGTTCTTTTGCTGGCATCTGGGCATCTGGGGTTGGGATGATTAAAGGTCTATGTGCTGATTTCTAGATTTGTTTTTGTTGGGTGGGTGCTTCATTCTGCGTTTTCAGTTTCCTCTCTGGATTTTCAGAGTGTGTACTGTCTTCCTGTTGCCTGTTTTCCTGGCCTGTTTTGCTGGTGTGCTCATGGGGATGCCTGCTAGTGGAGGCTATCTAACTGGCATGAGATGGGGGAAGGAAGGCCTTTGTGATCTGTTGGGGATGGGCTCAAGCTAGAAAGGGAGATCATAGTAGGTTTCTAGTTACAGCGCTTGGAATGAGATGGGGTGTCGGCGGGTTGGGGCTCAGGAGCAATAGGAGAGGTATGGTTTTGTCTTTGATCGACTTGTTGTCCCAGAAGTGGGTAGCCCTTGGTTTATCAAGGGATGCCTTCTGGAATTGGGGTCTGGCATTCTGTGACAAGTTGGGGGGATGGAGGGGGTAAGGAGGGGATGATTTGAGGGATCCACGGAAGGTGGGAACAGGGATGACAGAGGACTGCAGCTGGTGTTCTGTTGCAGGGCTAGGGAGGAGACGATGGGACCGGATCTGGGGAAACAGAGACAAGAGATGGTCTGCGAGAAGCCTACCTGCTTTTCTGACAGCTGTGGCCTGGGGTTTAGCTGGAGCTGATGGATTTCCATTTCCAACTCCTGGAATGCAAAGCTTCCGAGGCAAGGGGTAAGGAGCCAAGGCTCTGAAGGGAGGTAGCTTAGGCTTTAGCCTTTGCTTCCAGCACCTGCCAGCTGTGTGCATGGAGGCAAGCCCCAGAACACTCGTCTCTAACGTGGCAACGACATGGAAGGTTCTGCTTGCTTTGAAGGCTAAAGAGTCATAAAAGGTCTTGACCCCTGGCATGCTCTTGAAAAATGTTCACTCTCATTGTTTACATTAAATACACAATAATTTATATTTTCCAAATTCCTTCCAACATTATCTTTATCATTCTGATCTCTCAGTGGCTTCCCATTACCATCTTGGGCTTTATTGCTTCTGTCTATTTCTTGAACTTTCTTTCAGTGTCACACCAGGTACGTTTTTTTGTTTTGTTTTGTTTTTAAAAATCAGGGTGAAAATGATTACATTTAACTGAGCCTAATTTATTAAAATAATTGCCTTAATGAATGCTAGTTATTAAATGCTCATTTAGCTATGTGCTGCCCTTTGCTGGTACACGTAGTTCGTATTAATCCTTATTAAACAAGACATGCAGCAAACCATGTAATTAGAGACAAAGCACCTATAAAAATCAAAGGGAGGAGAAAAATGCTTTGAAGAGAGCTAGGTCGTTGTTGAGACTTCCTGTGCCCTGCCAAGAACCCTTGACAGGAGGGTAGGGATAGGTGGCAGGGTGTTGGTGGGTTGTCCTAAGACTTGCATGCCAAAGACAGGGAGAAATGAGAAAAAGTCGGGCACCCAGCTTCTTACAGTTATTAAAATATTTCTCTTATAGGTTAGCATACAAAGAAACAAGTTTCATTGTGGCACGGTCATTCCCATGCATGCCACACCTTCAAACAAGTCCCAGGGGGTGGATTCTGAGCTCACAGAGCCTTCGTTTTCCCAGGGTGAGCATGAACTCTCGGTAGGAGAGCATTGTCTCGGGATAGAAGGGGAGCTTGTTTTCTTGACTCTAAAATATAGACGAGTGGTACTTACAGACTGACAAGTGCTCCCTGCTAAAGCCACCCACTCTAACTCCTAACTCCCTTACAATGTGGCCTTACTTAGAGACAGGAATTATGCAAGGATCAACATATTAAACTGAGACAGAGGGTGGGCCTTGAGTCAGTATGACTGATCTCTATACATGGACGTGTGTGAACACACACACACACACACACACACACACACATTCATACACTCATTGGCTTAAAGAACAATGTAACTTCATGGTGTTACAATTTTTCAAGTCCAAGGTAAGTTATCGGCAAAGTTACTCCCTTTGAGGGATGAAAGGGTTGCCTGTTCCTTTCTCCCCAAATTCTTGTGGTTTGTTAAATGTCCCTTGGCTTGAACAGTCACAACCTCTCTGCCCTCAGCTTCCTCAGAGACTCTTTTTGTGTATGTCATATTTGTCCCTTTGTAAATTATACAGCCATGTTTGAGTAGAGCCTACCAGAATGGCTTCCGTGTAAAGGCCTTACCTCCAAATAGCTACATGGTGTGGGGTTAGGAGTTCAACATATGAGCTTTGGGTATAGGGGTAGATAGATACAAACCAACCATGTACAGTGATTTTTCATAAATATCTGCCTCTCTACGGGTTCAATTTGCTTCCTTTCAAAGTGAAATGTGGCCAGACATCTTCCCAAGCTCATTTACTCTTATGTAAGCCAAATAGGTACCAGCCCCAGCCGTGAAGGGGAAAGAGATAGTCACAGTGGAAAGAAATGTCAAAGACTTCAGTCAGGTGAAGGGGATGGGTCTGCTGGCTCTGACAGACACGCCATTCTCTGCATCTCTGTGATGAGATCTTGATGAACCAGCGTCACTCTCAGGATCAGCCCCAGAGGTGGCCAAAGGCTGGAGAAGAGTTCTGTGTAGTAGAATTTAGTCATCTAAACTTCCCTTCTATGTAGACATCAAAAAGGCAATTGGTTTAATCACCTGTGCTCAGCTACACCCAAGTCAAGGTAGAGTCCAGAGCTTAGAAAATGATGCTGTCAGATTCTCCTGCCATGCACTGTTTCAGTTGAAGTGATTCCTGACATTCCATCTTAGTAACATCTAAGCTGTTATCTCAGACCTTCAGAATACTGGCAAGTGTAATGGGGGAGAGAATCCCGTG